>JAPCYS010003829.1:0-109955 GCA_028641055.1 Alopecurus myosuroides
GTAATCGTTTGCGGTTGTAAGCATAGATCCGAGATCTTTGTGCTTTTTGGAACCGATCATGAACGGTACGAGTCCGGGTTTCAAGCCATTGACGAAAGCATGCATTTCTTGTACATCAGTTACTTCAGAACAGCTGTTTTTCATTGCAGTCCACCTTGAGATAAAGTCCACATATGGTTCATCTTCAAACTAGGTGCAGCGGTTTAACTGGTTGATACTGTTGGGTCGTTTGTACGTTCCCCGAAAATGCTGAGTAAATACTCTAGCCATATCATCCCAACTATCGACAGTTGTCGGATATATACCAACTAGGGGTATATCAGATGGTAGTCTAAAATGCCGGATTACCAGGGTGGCCTAAATGGTGATGGGCTATGGTCCATTAGGCGGCCCAGTAAGCTGATGCACAGAAGCCGGATTCTAGAAGAACCCGGATCACGGCCCACGTGATCTGGCTTGGAGTAGAAGGCAGATTCCTTACTTTCCAAGTTAAGAGTTACCGTAGTCTTCTAGGTTTCCTACTCTGTAGGCCCTAATCCGGCTGTTATATAAAGCCGGACGGGAGATATGATAGATAGACAAGAAGCTAAAGGCTAACTCGCCGAGAGGTTGATCCTTGACGAGCAGCTAATAGAACCTCACATTGTACTCTGTATTTCCAGGCTTTAGTCCTGAATAGTGAGATTGAGGAGTAGGAACGTCGCATTACTGCGCTGTACCGAACCTAGGTAAAAACCATGTGTCATTGTCCTTCGCACAACCACGTCCCTCCACGTCTCTATCGGTAGTCTCATGGCACCCCCGTCTATGAATTCTACTACGATGTCTCGACAGTTGGCGCCCACCATGGGGCCAGCGACGTCAGGCGTTAAGTTTCGATCTGGGATACTCGGCGGGATCGGCAGTTCCATAACTGTCGGAAGCTTGGAGTTCGACAACGACGTTGGACGCTTCCTCGACAACGGATCTTACATACCGACACAAAATAATCTGGTAAGTGCCTGCGTGTTACCGATTGGATCTGCAAATATCTTTATCGGATTAACTGCAGAGGCCATGGGGTTTTGCGGTGGAAGTAAATTTATCCCACCCGCCCTATACCCAGTCGAAGATGACTACGATATCGGGTTCTGCTCAAATCGCCGACATACAAGTGAATCACACTTTATCGGCATGGTGCAATCCGAGATCGCCGAAAACACGGATGAAAGTAATCCCATGCAAGAGGCAGAAAACAACACTCCCACAACAAAGGTGGAAGATCCGACATCCGTCAACATCACGACGCACTCAGAAGTTGACTCTGTACTAGCCGCCATTGAGGCGAGATTAGAGTCGGAAACCGGATCGGATCACTTCGATACCGAAGACGAAGACGAGGATGCTTTTGAAAGAAAGGTCAAATCCTTCCAAGAGGGGTTCCATGAAGTACTGATGGCAAAACCGGCTGAAAACACGGATGCCGACAGTCAGGAAAGCCCTAGAACGCCTCCGCCAGAGGAAGAGAGAGAAGAAGGAGAAACCTCTCCAAAATTCCCCGATGTCAAAGAATTGACAGAGGAAGAACCCTGCAGGAAACCTCCCTCTTCCAAGAAGAAACACAAAACTGCTAAAAAGCTCCAATATAAACTCCGGAAGAAGAAATTGGCTGATCCAGCCAATGAAAGCCCGGAAGTAGGGAACGCAAGCGGTGTGAAGCCTTCGGAGAAGAAAACAAAAGAAATCCTTGTTCCGCCAATGACAGAACAAGAAGAACAAGAGTTACTGCAAACACCAGCGGGATTGCATGAACCCCCTGAAGTGCTAGAAGCCAGGAGACAAGCTCTCCAGAGGCAGCAGCAACATCTATTCAGAACTCGTGAACACCTCGAAAAAACCCAGGACGACATCAAGCTCATGAAGGAAGAAATCGAGGAATACGAGAGAAAGAATAGATCTGGAATTAAACCTACAAGGTTACCCGAAATTGTAAGACCGGAAGTACTACCGCCAAAAGAAAGGTTTCACAACCCATCTTGGAAAAAGCAGGTAAACGGCAAAGATGCCAGAGGCGAACCAATATACAAAACCGCAGCAGAAAATGTGGAAGCAGCGTTCGCCATCCTCAACAATGATATGTACTCCAATGGTGAAAAACTTCAAGGGGTGTATGCTTTCTTAGGAAAAGCATTGCAACAACAACAGCGAGGGCAGCAGCGACCAGGGAAGTTGCATGACGACTCAGCCTTATGTAAAACAGCTACATGCGCCGCTGGAGCACCTGGACCGGAAGAACCTGGAGATTCAAGCAATTCAAAAGAGAAGAAAGCATATCCGAGAAAAGACAAGAAAAATCCCGATAACAAGGATGAAGCGTCTAGAACCGGACCCATCTCCCGAAAGACGGACTTAATCCTCGCGATCGGGAAGAAAAGCATCGGAATGACGGAAAAGCAATGCCGCCTCCGAGACGCCCAGCTGAAAAAGCTGGAAGACAGGATATACCTCACAGGCGTGAGAAACAGGAGTAGAACTCCACCTTATCCAAAGGGGCAACATCTCGGAAGAAACAGAGAGAATCCCGGAAAATCGCGTTCGCGCCACAATGGAAAAGAAAGGAGTAGATCCCCTTCTGTCCATTCAGCCGGCAGGTACTCCGCACACATGGATACAGCGGAAAGAGACGATTTATACTTTGGACCTAAGTGCTTCACAGATAGGATCCGAAGGATAACCCTGCATTCTGGCTTTGCCAAAGTTGGTCCAACATACCAAAAATATACCGGTAGTACAAACCCGGATACCTGGCTCTCAGACTATCATACAGCCGTCCAGATCAACAATGGGACAGACTTGGAAGCTGTAAAGTTTCTTCCCCTAATGTTACTGGATGGAGCCAGAGATTGGATCAATGGATTACCCGCCAGAACTGTCGACAGCTGGGATGATATGGCCCGAGTATTTACTCAGCATTTCCGGGGAACCTACAAACGCCCGAATAGCATCAACCAGCTAAACCGTTGCACCCAATTTGAGGACGAACCATACGTGGATTTCATCTCAAGATGGACGGCAATGAAGAATAGTTGCTCTGGAGTAACTGACGTTCAAGCAATGCATGCTTTCGTCAATGGCCTAAAACCCGGACTTGTACCGTTCATGATTGGTTCCAAAAAGCACAAAGATCTCGGATCTATGCTTACATCCGCCAACGAACACGCGGCAGTCGAGGACGACATCAGGGCAAGAGGAGGCAATATCGATACACTGATACAGGCCAAAAAGAACCCTCGCCCGGAGAAAAAAGGAACTCCAGATGCAGCACAAAAATCCAAAGAGGTAAATATAGCCTTTGGAAGGGAAAATGGCAATAAGTGGAAAGGACGCAGTACCGAGCCGATAAACTACACCAAAGAAGAGTGGGAGAAAAGAAAGTCGGAAAACTGTATCCACCACTCGCAATTTGGGAAGCCTACTCATACTAACGCACAATGCCACTTGAACAAGCATATGAAAGGCAGTGCAGGATCCGGAAACGAAGGGAAGAATTCCAAGAGGAAGTTTTCCAAGCAAAAGCCAGAAGCTGAGAAAGAAGACAGTGAATCGGACACTGACGAAAAAATCCAGGAACAGTGGCGAAAAGGCGAGCCTAAGTTTCCGAGAGTTGATGGAGAATGCAACCTAACTTTCCTGGCAACTCCCTCAGCAAAGGTGGCAAAGAAAACGCTTCGAGAAATAAACGCGGTTGTCCCTGCAACCCCGAAATTCTTGAAGTACTCAAATACACCAATTACCTGGGATCAGTCCGATCATCCCGGGAATATCCCTGAACCCGGCACACAAGCTCTAATCGTAAGTCCTATTGTTCAAAACATTAGGCTAAAAAGAGTGCTGGTGGATGGAGGATCCAGCATTAACATAATGTACCTGGATACGCTGAAGCATCTGAAAATTTCCGAGACCCAGCTCAACCACAACAACATACGTTTTCATGGCATCGTCCCTGGCAGACAAGCACGATCCCTAGGAGAAATTTCCCTAGATGTAACCTTTGGAGACAAATATCACTTCCGACAGGAAAAAGTATCCTTCGAGGTTGTGCCGTTCGAAAGCGTGTATCACGCGATACTCGGACGTCCAGCTTTCGCCAAATTCATGGCAAGATCATGTTATATCTATAACAAGCTGAAGATGCCAGGACCCAAAGGAGGAGTAATCACCATATCTGGAGACTTCAAATTGGCAAACGAGCTGGAAAAAGAAAACGCCCTTTGCGCTGAGAAAGTCATAGCAAAGGAAGAGTTGAAAGAGCTGGCCAAAGAGGTATCGCCGACAGAAATGCAGGCAGGCAAAGAAAGCCGGAAGCCAGCAGATAGCTTCAAGGCTTCCGAGAACACAAGACAGGTAATCCTCGATCCCAAAGATCTGACAAAATTTGTCGTAGTGGGAACTGGGATGAACGACAAATAGGAAAGCGAGCTCATCAAGTTCCTCCATGAGAACTGAGATATTTTCGCTTGGTGTCCAGCGGACATGCCAAGCGTACCCAGGGAACTTGCTGAGCATCAACTCAAGGTGATTCCAGGATCGAAACCCATCAAACAAGGTCGCCGTCGATTTGACGGAAGAAGACAGAAGGCTATTGGCAAGGAGATTATCCGGCTTTTGGCAGCAGATTTTATCCGGGAAGTTATACATACTGAATGGTCTGCAAATCCAGTATTAGTCCTGAACAAAGATACTATTACCCTTAGAATGTGTATAGATTACACCGGCCTGAACAAACTGTGTCCAAAAGATAGGTTTGCGTTACCGCGAATCGATCAAATAATAGATGCCACTGCAGGCTCTGAGCTTTCATGCTTTTTGGATGCATATTCCAGGTATCATCAAATACGCATGAAAAAGGAAGATCAAATCAAAACTTCTTTTATAACCCTGATGGAGGGATGATAACCCGGTAGGCTAACGCCAAGGAGTAACTCGGCCCAAAGGACGCTGCGCATGACCCGGCTTAAGATAAAGGAGCTTCTAGAAGGCCCAGGGGCATAGGCCTCGTAACCCGGATTGTGGGTTCCGGTATGGAAGTTTAGGGTTTTGTAAGCAGTGTCCGGGTAGGATTCAGGGTGCGCCTTGGAGAGTAAGCCAGGGGGTCCGGATATGATATAAGCCGGCCCCTAGGTTAGGGTTAGACAAGCTTTTACGTGAGCAAGAACCTGATCGCCAGATTGAGAGATTTCGAGTATCCTTTGTAACACCAGTATCGAGCTAATATATTCAGATCGTAGACTCGGCGACTTGATTGCCAGCTACCGGATCGCATATCACCATGGTTTCCTTTGAGCTAAACCCTCTCCCAAACACTCGAGTCGATTCGCCCCAAGACAAGTTACCCCCGGTAACGTCTGCCGTGGTTATCCCACGACAGTTGGCGCCCACCGTGGGGCCTACGTCCAAGGGTGTTTACATCACGGGAGAAGCTCGGGAGAACATGAAGAACCTCGTCGTCGGCGAGATCTACACCAACCCAGAAGGAGAGAAGATGGTGGACGATTCTGGCTGGGGGCCAGAGTCGGATCTGCTCGAATCCGGATCTGTCGTGACAATCGGCCGGATCAACGTCTTCATTGGCATGGTACGTACGTCCGGTTTAGCTCCTGACGATTTTGGATTTGATTCTGTGTCAGGGGAGGCCACCTGCGTTCAGTCCGATGGGGAGGAATCAGTCGGGACGATAGATCCGGCAGAAGAGCCCACCACGAAGAGGGAACAGCCGGAGGAGCCGGCATGGACCCCGCGTGGCCGGGTTATGAGAGAAGATGACACCGAGTCTATCCTGCACCTGCTGGAGGACCGGTACGAGGAAGACAGCGATGATAAAGAAGAATACGAATCTGCGCCAAGCATTGTGCGCCAGGTCGCGGTTTACACGGCCCCCGCAACCAATCTTAATCAGGGGAACGTGACCGTGGCCGCTGTCGGAACAACACAAGCATTGGCCCAGACGCAAAATCCGATTGACGGAAACCCGGTCTTAACCCGGGTCGACGGAGAATCGGCATCAGTTACCAGCCATGCGGCGGATAGCGAGTTGCAGGCAAACATGTTCGGATATCTGGCAAACCGGACACCAGGGGCGGGTCCTTCAAATCCGCAGCACCCGGCCCTGTTCAACAACAACCTGATCCTGGACCCCACCGTTCTAGCTACAGTCATAACCCCGGAAAACGCGGCGGAACGTGTTAGGGATCTGGATGTAGCCCGTCGCGCATTGGAACAACAGAGAAGGCAAGTGGAAGCAGAAAAACAAGGGGTAGCTGCGCGCCAGCGCGATCTAGATGCATTGGACAACCGGCTCCGAGAAGAGACAACCAGGGTGCGTCAAAGACACCAGACCAGATTACCGGCAACGGGTGGAGTTATAAACCCGGCCACACTATTTATGACACCACAGGATCAGCCGATTCCAGCGGCAAACCAAGGAACTGTACATCAACCCGCATCTGGAGGAGCACAACCGGTAAACACGCAGGCCGGGTTACCCATATTACAGACTGGATTTACTACCGGCAATACATTACCACCACCACCACCATCGCGGTTTCGCACGCCAGCAGGTCATTACAACAATCCCATGGATAATGTGTATGCTGCAACGTTAGCATTGAATCAGATCCCCGTAAGAGAGTCACCCCATGCGGAGCAGACCCGACGGGCGATCGATTTATTGCATACGGCAGTGGCACAACAAGTTAATTACCCGGACAATAGAAGTGGAATGCATGGAACACCGTATATCAGCCAGCAACAAGCCAATACCGGCAATATTCAGACAAGCTCAGCGCGACGGAGGGCAGAGCAGCAGCAGATGCCGCCTCCTCCCCGTGTTCAAGCAGTACCAGCAGCATCAGCGGCGCAAGCCATTGTGGATAGTTCCAGAGCAAGGAGAGTTGCGTCCGGGTCTGCAGTGCACGGACCAGCAGCAGTGCCGCGTCCAGCCGCGCCCCCCGCAGGATCACACGTTTCCCGAGTGAGGCCGGTTCCGACTAATCTCGCTGGGCCTAAGTGCCTGTCGGATAACATCAGAGCTGAGCATTACCCGGATAAATTCAAGGAACCGGGTAAAGTAGTGAATTATGAGCCGACTATGGATCCAGAAACATGGTTGAGCAGTTATGAGATGGCTATGTCAATCCGCAATGCAACTGAAAATCTTCAAGCCAAGTTCATGTACTTAATGATGTCAGAAGGAGCAACAAAGTTATGGTTCAATAATCTGCCGGAGGGATCTATCAAGTCATGGGAGGAGTTCAAAACTGCGTTTATCAAGCACTTTCATGGGACGTGCAGAAAGCTATTTACTATTGACGACCTAGAGCGGTGTGTCCAGAAGAAGGGAGAATCGGCGCGCAGTTGGGTGCGCCGAGTCATGGAAATACTTCACTCATCTACGGATATTCAGCCCAAGGATGCGTTACAAGCGATGGCAAAGACGTGCAAGTACATACCTTTAGTGCAAAAGTTAACTCGCATGAAATCTAGTCGAAATGCTTCAGAGGTTACGATGGGAGAGCTAATGGATGCATGCAACAAGCACGCTGCAACAGACACTACAGAAGAGGATGTCGATGACAAGAAAGCGAAAGCAAACACAAGCAACAATGGAAGAACCGGCAATGGATCAACGCCGGGTAACAATGGAGGCAACAATGGGAACAACCAGAATAAGCGCCCGTTTGAGGGAAGCTCCGAGTTTGTCGCCAGCACAGAAGCCGGGTCTTCGAGACCTAGGGCAGAAGGAAACTTCAATGGAGGAAACCAGAACGGAGGAAATTATCAAGGACTGCCAAGGCCGGGTAACAATTGGGATATCTTCAGGATGGCGTGCCCAAAGCACAGCAGGAACGGTAGGCCGGCTAACCATTCATTGGAGCAATGTGCGGACCTACAGAGATGGAAGAACGAGGAAATAAACAAGGCCATGCGAGGTGCAGGTCGGGGACGAGGACCGGGTCCGGGTGGAAACCCGGGCCACGGCCCACCCCCAGCCGACAACCCTGATGGAGGGATAATAACCCGGTAGGCCAACTCCAAGGTGTAACCCGGCCCAAGGGACGGGGCGCAGGATCCGGCTAAGGATAACGAAACTTCTGGAAGGCCCAAAGTTTGTAGGCCTCGTAACCCGGATTGTGGGTTGCGGTAAGGAAATCTAGGGTTTGTAAGCGGTGTCCGGGTAGGATTCTGGGTGCGCCTTGGAGGGCAAGCCAGGGGGTACGGTGCTTTATAAACCAACCCCTAGGTCTAGTTTACAGAGATCCAAGAGTTCTAGCAATCTCGCCTAATATCGAGTATCCAGTGTAACACGCAATTTGAGTTATTATCTTGAGATCGGAGACTCGGCGACTTGATTGCCGGCTACCAGATCAAAGTTCATCATCATGTTTTCCTCTGAGCTAAACCCTCTCCCAACCGCCTGTGTTGTCTTGCCCCAAGATCAGTTACCCCCGGTAACGTCTGCCGTGATTATCCCACGACAATTGGCGCCCACCGTGGGGCCTGCGTCCAAAGGTGTTTACATCACGGGAGAAGCTCGGAAGAACATGGATAATCTCGTCGTCGGCGAGATCTACATCGACCACAAAGGAGACAAGATGGTGGACGATTCCGGCTGGGGGCCAGAGTCGGATCACCTCGAATCCGGATCCGTCGTGACAATCAGCCGGATCAGCGTCTTCGTCGGTATGGTATGTACTTCTGGTTCGATCCCTGACAATTTTGGATCTGATTCTATGTCAGGGGAGGCCGCTTGTATCCAGCAAGATGGAGAAGAATCGGTTGGAACGGCAGATCCGGCAGAAGAACCCGTCACGAAGTGGGAACAGCCGGGGGAGTCGGCATGGACCCCGCGTGACCTGGTTGAGAGAGAAGATGATACTGAGTCCATCCTGGATCTGCTGGAGAACCGGTATGAGGAGAATAATAGCGAAGAGGAACAGCATGAATTTACGCCAAGCATCATACGCCGAGTTGCGGTCTACACGGCACCTGCGGCCAACCTCAATCAAGAGAACGGGACCACGGCCGCAGTCGGAGCAGCCCAAGCGTTGGCCCAGCAGCAAGGTGCGGCCAACGGAAACCCGGTTCTGATCCGGGTTGAAGGAGAATCGGCATCGGTTACCAGCCGCGCGCCAGACGAGGAGTTGCAGGCAAATAAGTTCGGATTCCTAGCAAATCGGACACCAGGGGCAGGCCCTTCAAATCCACGACACCCGGCCCTGTTCGATAACAACCTGATCCTAGATCCCACAGTTCTTGCCACGGTTATCACCCCAGAGAACGCAGCAGAGCGCGCTAGGGATCTATATGTAGCCCGCCGTGCGTTGGAGCAACAGAGGAGGCAAGTAGAAGCAGAAAGACAAGGGATGGCCACGCGCCAACATGAGCTGGACGCGTTGGAAACCCGGCTCCGAGAGGAAACAACCAGAATACATCAAAGGTACCAAACCCGGTTACCAGCGTTGGGTGGAGTTATAAATCCGGCTACATTGTTTATCACGCCTCAGGACCAACCGATCCCAGCGGCGAACCAAGGAACTGCACCTCGGCCAGCAACCACGGGAATACAGCCGGCAAACGAACAGGCCGGGTTACCCTTGCCACAGACTGGGGTTACAACCGGCAACGCATTGCCACCGCCACCACCGTCGCGTTTTCGCACACCTGCAGGTCACTACAACAATCCTATGGATAACGTGTACGCAGCGACACTTGCTTTGAATCAAATCCCCGTGAGAGAGTCGCCTCACGCGGAGCAGACCCGGCAAGCGATCGATATGTTACACACTGCGGTGGCACAGCAAGCCAATTATTCGGATCATAGAAGTGGGATGCATGGGACGCCATACGTCAGCCAGCAACGAGGAAATACCGGCAATATCCCAGCAAGTTCAGCGCGGCGGAGGGAAGAGCAGCAGCAAATGCCGCCTCCTCCCACGTTCAGGCGGCGCGCGGCGGCATCAGCAGCGCAAGCTGCTGTGGATAGCTCCAGGGCCAGGAGAGCCGGGGCCGGGTCTTTAGTACAGGGATTACCAGCAGCACCACATCCGGCTGTGCCCCCCGCAGGATCACATGTTTCCCGAGTAAGGCCAGCTTCTACCATTCTCGCAGGACCTAAGTGTCTCTCGGACAACATCAGGGCTGAACCTTACCCGGAAAAATTCAAAGAACCAGGAAAGGTAGTGAATTATGAGCCGACTATGGACCCAGAAACATGGTTGAGCAGTTATGAGATGGCAATGTCGATTCGCAATGCATCCGAGAATCTTCAAGCCAAGTTCATGTACCTGATGATGTCAGAGGGAGCAGCGAAGTTATGGTTCACCAATCTGCCGGAAGGGTCGATCAAGTCCTGGGAGGAATTGAAGACCGCGTTTGTCAAGCACTTTCATGGGACGTGCAGAAAATTGTTCACTATTGATGATCTAGAGCGATGCGTTCAGAAGAAGGGAGAGTCGGCGCGCAGTTGGGTGCGCCGGGTTATGGAGATACTTCACTCGTCCACAGATATTCAGCCCAAGGATGCACTACAAGCTATGGCAAAAACATGCAAGTATATACCTTTAGTGCAAAAGTTAACTCGCATGAAATCCAGTCGGAATGTGTCGGAGGTTACAATGGGAGAATTGATGGATGCGTGCAACAAACACGCGGCAACAGATATTACACAGGAGAAAGTTGATGACAAAAAGGCAAAAGCAAACACAAGTAATAGCGGAAGAACCGGCAATGGATCAGCACCGGGTAATAACGAAAATAGCCAGAACAAGCGCCCGTTTGAAGGAGGCTCCGAGTTTGTCGCCAACACAGAGGCCGGGTCTTCGAGACCCAGATCTGAAGGGAATTTTAACACTGGAAATCACAATGGAGGACACTATCAAGGGCCTCCAAGGCCAGGTAACAGTTGGGACATCTTTAGAATGGCATGCCCAAAGCACAGCAGGAACGGCAAGCCGGCTAATCACTCCTTGGAGCAATGCGCCGACTTACAGAGGTGGAAGAACGAGGAAGTGAACAGAGCCATGCGAGGTGCGGGTCGGGGAGGAGGACCGGGCCAGGGTGGAAACCTGGGCAACGGCCCACCCCCGGCCGGTAACCCGGCAGCCGGAAATCAGGGCAACAATCAAGGGGGAGCTGGAGGTTTCCAGGCCAACCCTAAACAGTTGGGTCAATATCACGTGCATACTACCGGAGGCTCTAACAAGGATAAAAAGATACTGAAGCAAGCGGTCAACTCAATCTCTTCGGCTATCCCGAGATATTTGAGGTGGTCAGAACAAGATGTAACATGGAGCAGAAGAGATCACCCGGAAAGAGTAGAACACCCGGGAGTCTTAGCATTGGTAGTTGCACCACAGGTCAATGGGTACGAGCTGAAAAAGGTCCTGATGGATGGAGGAAGCAGCATCAATATCCTGTACTGGGAAACCTTTCTACGCATGGGTCTCAAGGAATCTCAGCTCCAAAAAAGTACGACAGTTTTCCATGGCATAGTACCGGGTCATTCAGCATGCCCCGAGGGAAAAATCGCATTGGAAGTAGCTTTTGGGGAATCAAAGGACAATTATCGAGTTGAGTGGCTTACTTTCGAGGTGGTTAAGTTGCGCAGTCCGTATCACGCGCTATTTGGAAGGCCGGCTTATGCTAAATTCATGGCGAGGGCGTGTTATGTGTATCTACAATTAAAAATCCCTGGTCCTAAGCAGACCATTACCATACATGGAAATCGAGATATAGCAGCTGAATGCGATGAAGGAGACGCGGCAATGGCCGAGCAAGCCTGTAGAAAAGAGGAACTCAAACATTACCGGTCTCAAGCAGACCCGGAGGACAGGACCACCTCAAAAAGGCTGAGCACTGAAGGAGAAAAAGCAAAACCCAGATCAGAACAAGATGCTAAGATGGTGGCTTTCATCAACAACGATTCCTCTAAACAATCTGGCATAGGAGAAGAAATCACACCGCCGTTCACAGCTAGCCGCGTTATGAGAACACCTCACCCGGATTGGTTAGCAAACCCGGTACTCATCATGAAAAAGTCCAACAAATGGAGAGTGTGCATCGGTCGTGTCAGCTCGGGACCGATTCCCAAGAAGAACTAAACAGTGTAACGGGCAGCAGGTTTCAGACGCGCTCTTTTCCTACCCAGGGTACCTAAGGGGACTGGAAGGTTTTTAATGAGGCGGCCTGCTGACCCAAACTTTTTCGTATCAGTAAAAGAGATGGTTATCAAGTCTTATTATGATCTTTGCTTCGATTACAAGTAAGTAGTATTCTCTGCTATGAGTACATCAGTATCATCAAGTATGTCGCATATATATAGGTCTTGGGGGCTGGTTGCTTGAATAGCACAGTCACAAACCCAAAGACCCGGCCTTGATGCCTATGAGTTATAAGGGCCGACTACTCGCAAGACGAGTACGGCTGCAATCTTATAACCGGACAAAGGAGCCAAGTTTTCTTGGCTATTCTTACTTAAGCTCGATGTGACTCGCACTAAAGTGGCATGATCTGTTCGCTTACGATTACAATCAGCCGTGCAGCCCAATGGGACTTGCCTGACCCTGTTTTTCGTATAGATGTAACAACATGGTATCCACGCGAAAACCGGCTTACAGTACAAGATAGTCAAAAGGGTCATCTAAACCACAAGTTATGCAGAGTACAAGGCTAATAGCCGAAAACTCAACGATTATCAAGCATAACTTCAGTACCTACACGGGACGGCTATAGGTTTTCGGCTCGGTAGAAAACAATTTGTTCTCTGAGAAAGGCCACACCCCCCTGACTCGGACTTTGGGTCATGGGGACTGGGGACTTCGAAACAGAAACAAACTGCTTGGCTATCAAAGCTCGAAAGACCCTAGCATCCGAGTCTAGGGGACTTAAAGAAAAGTCCGCTTATCAAAACTCGTGGTACTCGGAAAACCGAGTCTCACAAGGGGAACTAAAAAGAGAGTCGGGTATCGAGAATAAGTTCAAGAATAGACAAGTATCAAGATTATCAAAAGGCCAGGAAAGGCACAAGTACATCACGGAGTAAAAGTACGTTACAAATTACGATACCAATATCAAGGGTGCACAGGCGCACCGTCAAAAGTATACTAGTTTTAAATACAAAGTATCAAGTTATCGAGGTATTATGATGGCATTGCCCTATTCGGACTCCTGAGTAGGGTCCTCCGGGTCTTGGTCTTGGGCTTGCTCCTTAGCTTTCCCGGCGGCATCATCCGGACTCCCCGCATCAGGACGGACAGGCGGAGGGACAGCTGGTGTAGAGGTGGTTGGCCCTGATCCTAACTCGGCCTCTCTCTTAGCGGTTTCTTCCTTCTTCCTGGCCAAATCAGCCGCCCATTTCTCCAAAATATCGAAGGGAGGGGGTATGTCCTCCTGTATGATGTTGCCTTCAGCATCGTATGAACTCATAATCATGCCCAGATCCATCTTATCGGCCAAAGCGGTTGCCGAGTGGCGCACCGAGGATTGTATGGCCTTGAAATCCTTGGGTACAAACCTGGAGCCATCAGCTTTGAAAACGGGAAACCCGGAAATTACCTTTGCCGGGTCAAGCTTCGGAAAATAAGCTTTAGCTAGTGTAAAGGCCCGGGTCATACCAATCCGGCAGGCCGAGTGTTTCCATATCTCGATCCACCCAGGCACTGTGGAGCAGGCTTGAATAAGGTTTTCCTCACCCGGGTATACTTCGGTAGGCCACTTCACGGCATCCAATATAAGCTTTGTACCGGCAAAAAAGGTCCGGAGCACAGTCTTCAACGTTTTAGCCTTGGCAACAACATCTTCTTCTGGGGCCGCAAGGTTGGCACCTGCAGTTGAAGCAAAGGAAGGACATATCAGTAATCCAGAGTATCATATGACAAAGTAAAGGCACGAAGTCAGTCGGCAGCAAAAACTCACTAAGCAAGATGCGATAAGTATCGGCAATCTGGTCCGATAATTTCTTCAGCGCGGTTTTGGCAGTACTGCACTTCTTCTTGTATTTGGAAACGTCTTTCTTCAAAGTTTCCACGTCAGCTTCAAGAGCCTCTCTTCGTTTTACCTCGGCAAGCAGGAGTCGTTCAGTCTTGAGTAAAATCTCATCGGACCGGGTCACCTCCGCCTGTAAGGAACAGAGAGAGAAAGTGTCAGTCGGGCATCAAAGCAAGCCGAATGTTGCACAAAGTACCAAGCACAACTTTAGCAAGCTATGCTCGGAACTTGGGGACTAGGCGTATACTAAGAGATATCAAGTATTATTACCTGATGCGCTGCAGCCATGCGCTCTAGGACACTGCTCTCTGAGGCCTTCATGGTGAGGAGAGCGCTCATCAGCTGATCAAAATTATCGTTACCCGATTTAGAAGACCCGGGGTCGTGGAAACTCGGAGAAGAAGTTTTCTTCTTAGCAGGAGACGGCACCCGGGTCATCCGAATGTCGGAGTCTGGTCCTCCTCCTCCCACGCCCAAAGTCGCAGCTTTTTCCTTCTCGCTTGCGTGCGAGGCTATCGGATACCCGGCTTCTTGCCTGGCCGGGTTTGTTGGTGACGCTTGTTCGTCGCCAGATGTGGTGAACACATCATCAGTCGGCTTCTCTTTACCCGGGTCGTCGGTCTCCATGTCTTCCTGGTCGCTAACAATGACCGTGGCCCTAAAGAAGGTATGAGTGAGCAGTTAGCGTATAATTAAGAAAGGGCGATGAAAGTGTGATATAACATCAGGAAAAGAACTTTGCCCGGGGTTCACCGCAAAGTCCGCAGGGAATTCGCTGCTGGACCCGGATGAAACTGAAGAATACCAAACAAAACATGAGATTACCCTGTGAGGGAATGGTTTGGAAAGATTTTTATGTCTAAAGATGGGTATGGTGAATACCAGCGCGCTGAGCTGGAGATGATGGAATACCCGGGTTAAGAGCATCATTACCCGGGTAATTCCGAGTCGCCCTGCGCTTGGTCATAGGCGACTCCTTCAGATGCGGCCAAAGGGATAACATCAGGGTTAGCTCATGCATGTTATCACAGGAATGCAAATTGGACGCAAGGAAATGATATAGAACCTTGAAGACGACCCCTTGAGGTTTTCTCTTAGATCCGACCTTGATTGTCGGCTCTGCTTCATCTTCGTCGCTGGCGGACTCCACCTTGCCGTCAGTTTCTTCTTCCTCGCCCTTGTCTTCTTGTTCTGGAAGTTATCAAGGTTACAGTTGGGAAATGAAAAACAGGACACGATGAACTCAAAAGAACTAAGTGAAATTTAGAATGTACCTTCATCCGAGTTAACGGCATCCTCTTTCTCCTCCGGGTTTCCGGAGTTAGGAGGAGTGTCAATCTTCCAGAAATCATCATCGGCCTGAAGTGAAGGCATAAGAACAAGGGTTATTAGCTGTAACAGGTGGAAAGGATGAAGTTGAAAAATGTGAAAACCAGGTCTTTACCGCGGGGGCCGGGTTCTCGCGGGTGAAGGGTTCTAATCCGGCTATATTCCGGATTACCTCCAGCTTTTCTGTCAAAAAGCCTTTGATAGTTTTATTGGTATCACCAGGCGCGAAACTGTTGGTAGAGTACCGGATCGGGTCCGTGGTTTGCCCCGAGTATTCGCACATTAATTTTGTGCGGATGGAGTTGGGCTGGATACGAAAAAAGACCCAAGTTTTCACCAGGTTAAGCCCGATGAGGCCTTGGGCCGAAAGAATGGAAATTTTAGCCAATAAATGCAGGATTGCTTCCCTGTCCGAGTCAGGGACAAAGGCGTTGAAGGTCTCGGAGATGTCAAGCAGGCCTTCCGAGTAACCCGGCAATTTCTTTTCGCCGGGTGGGGAAGTGTCCCGGCAGTAAAAATAAGAAAGCTGCCAATGTTTGACGTGGGAGTTGAGGGTAAGAGGTGGCATTAGAGAGTTCTTGCGGCGCTGGATAGAAACCCCGCCGCAAGCGAGAAGTGCCCCGTCGCCGCTTTCGCGGCACGGTTTGCACTGGAAAAGTTCAACGAAAAGAGCCAAACTTGGCGGAGTGCACAAGTATGACTCGGAGAGAACGATGAAGTGAGAGGTATTTAACATGGAGTTAGGCCCTATGTCAAATATGCGAAGGCCATAATGGCTCAAAACATCACGGAAGAAAGGGTGACCCGGAGGACGGAAGCCCCGGGTCACGTGCTCCACAAAGCATATTACCTCATTTTCTGCTGGTGTAGGTCGGGTCTCATTACCCGGCACCCTCCAGTGAATATTTTCTTGAGGGGGAAGAACCCCTAACTCGACCAATTCTTCTAACTTGGCCTTGGTGACCGAAGATCGCGCCCAGTTGGCAGATATGGAGTTGGTAGTCTTGGCCTTGGTCGGCTGCTTCCCCTGCTTCTTAGGCGCCATGGGGTCAACCTGTAGAGTACCAGGTAGAAGGACATGAGGAATAAAACTTGGGAACTGTCAGTTGGTCGAGTACTGACGAGCGGTATCGAGACAATATGAAAGCTAAATATTATCCGGGTATCATTTTGCGGGGCAAGGTTCAAATTATCCGGGTGTCATGCATTTCTATAAAAATTATGGAGGCTTATGTGTTAACCAGTGTTCGGGAATGATGAATGGCTGCCCGCATATTTATCGCGAAGCAAAAGAACCGGAAAGAGGAGGATTTTCCGGGTGACAGAAGCAAGGGCGGAAAATTTGGATGGCCCGAGCCCAGATCGGAATTTCCATTTCTAGATTTGTGGCGAAATTAATGATTACAGGTAGTAGGAGAGTGAACTGAAGTCTATATCCTATCCATTGGATGAGCTGGAACGAATGCAAGCAGCCTAATTCGGCGTGACCCGAGAAATGACTGGCGGGTCGATTCAGATCTGGTCTAAGGTAAAATCCTGAAATTGCAAGGGCAAAATTAATGGGTGCGAGAGACTTACCGGAGGAGATCGAAGTGAAGCCCTGCGGAGGCAAATGGCACAAGCCTGGTGTCCCTTCGCGATTCCTGGTGGGCAGGTCGGGGGTCTGGCGGCGGATCTTGGCGGCGGGGCGGAACGCACCGTGGCGGAGCACAGCCGGCGACAGATGGGCTCCGGTGATGCGCGCGAGGTTTCCGTAATGGCGCTCTGTGGGCTTGAGCACGGAGGAAGGAAGGAAGAGGAATGGGGGAAAGTGAGCCGTTGGGGTTAGGGTTACCCCTAGGGGCCTATTTATAATGGCACGGGTGGAAAAACTCAGTCCAACGGACGAGACCCGGAAATTACGGGGTAACGGCTACCTGTTCGAAGTTTGCGAGATATGCTTCAAATACTGAGCAAGAGATCCTCTCCGGGGTATCGGGATCAATTATCGAGCGAAGTATAGAGTTTTGGCATTTTTATCAAAGCTTATACCGGGAAAGTTAAGCAAAGTATCTGGAGAAAAAGCCGGGTTACTATATGGCCGCCATGGAGTTAAGCCTAGCTATATATCAAAGCACCTTAACCCGGCCTCCCTACACTTGTGCGTTTGATATTTTTGCAGGGAATAGCCAGTGCTTCAGGGAAGAATCCGTGAAGCCCAAGCTATTCTGGGGACTACTGATGGAGGGATAATAACCCGGTAGGCCAACTCCAAGGTGTAACCCGGCCCAAGGGACGGGGCGCAGGATCCGGCTAAGGATAACGAAACTTCTGGAAGGCCCAAAGTTTGTAGGCCTTGTAACCCAGATTGTGGGTTGCGGTAAGGAAAGCTAGGGTTTGTAAGCGGTGTCCGGGTAGGATTCTGGGTGCGCCTTGGAGGGCAAGCCAGGGGGGTACGGTGCTTTATAAACCAACCCCTAGGTCTAGTTTACAGAGATCCAAGAGTTCTAGCAATCTCGCCTAATATCGAGTATCCAGTGTAACACGCAATTTGAGTTATTATCTTGAGATCGGAGACTCGGCGACTTGATTGCCGGCTACCAGATCAAAGTTCATCATCATGTTTTCCTCTGAGCTAAACCCTCTCCCAAGCGCCTGTGTCGTCTTGCCCCAAGATCAGTTACCCCCGGTAACGTCTGCCGTGATTATCCCACGACAAACCCGGCAGGCGGAAATCCGGGTAACAATCAGGGGGGAGCTGGAGGTTTCCAGGCCAACCCCAAGCAGTTGGGACAATATCACGTACATACTACAGGAATTTCTAACAAGGATAAAAAGATACTGAAAAAGGCGGTAAACTCAGTTGCCTCGGCCGTTCCGAGATACCTGAGATGGTCAGAGCAGGACGTAACATGGATCAGAAGGGATCACCCGGAAAGGATAGAACACCCGGGAGTCTTAGCATTGGTGGTTGCGCCGCAGGTTAATGGTTATGAGCTGAAAAAGGTCTTAATGGATGGCGGTAGTAGCATCAATATCTTATATTGGGAAACCTTTCTACGCATGGGTCTCAAGGAGTCCCAGCTACAGAAGAGTTTGACAGTTTTTCACGGGATAGTACCGGGTCACTCAGCGTGCCCCGAGGGAAAAATCACACTGGAGGTAGCTTTTGGAGAATCGAAGGACAATTTCCGGGTTGAGTGGCTCACTTTCGAGGTGGTCAAGTTGCGCAGCCCTTATCCCGCGCTATTCGAAAGGCCGGCTTACGCTAAGTTCATGGCCAGGCCCTGTTATGTGTATCTACAGCTAAAAATCCCGGGTCCCAAGCAGACCATCACCATACACGGGAGCCGGGATATAGCGGCGGAGTGTGATGAAGGAGATGCGGCAATGGCTGAACAAGCCTGCAGAAAAGAGGAACTCAAATATTACCTGTCTCAAGTAGATCCGGATGACAGAACAGCGTTAAAAAGGCCGAATACTGAAGATGAGAGAGCGAAGTTCAAGGCAGTGCAGGACACCAAGATGGTGGCTTTTGTCGAGGGTGATCCCTCCAAGCAATTTGCTATAGGATCCAACTTGGACAGCGAGCAGGAGAAAGCACTTGTGGAGTTCATTCGTTCGAATCAGGATGTGTTCGCCTGGACGCCCAGCGACATACCGGGTATCCCTACAGAACTGGCAGAGCACAGTTTGAACGTTGATCCCAAGTCCAGGCCTGTGAAGCATGGCCTGAGAAAAATGAATGAAGAAAGAAGGAAGGCTATAGGAGAAGAAATCGCACGGCTGCTTACAGCCGGCTTTATCATGGAAGTATTTCACCCGGACTGGTTAGCAAACCCGGTTCTCGTGATGAAAAAGACCAATGAGTGGAGAATGTGCATCGATTATACAAGTCTCAACAAGCATTGCCCAAAGGATCCGTTTGCACTACCAAGGATAGATCAGATCATAGACGCAGTAGCCGGAAGTGACCTATTATGTTTCCTGGACGCATATTCCGGGTATCATCAGATCAAGCTCAAGAAGGAAGATTGGGAGAAAACATCGTTCATAACCCCTTTTGGGGCCTTCTGTTACAAGACCATGACATTTGGATTGAAGAACGCTAGCGCAACCTATCAACGGTGTATCCAGAAGTGCTTTGACGACCAAATTGGACGCGACGTTCACGCATACGTGGATGATGTGGTGATCAAGACCAGGAAAGCGGAGACATTTATTGATGATCTAAAGGAAACGTTCAAGAATCTGAGAAGGTACCATATGAAACTTAACCCAACAAAGTGTGTCTTTGGAGTCCCAGCCGGGAAATTACTTTGCTTTATCGTTTCTGAGAGAGGTATTGATGCAAATCCGGATAAAATTAAAGCTATCCAAAGTCTGAAAAGGCCGGAAAATTTGAAGCATGTTCAGAAACTCACAGGGTGCGTAGCAGCGCTCAGCCGGTTTATATCCAGACTCGGAGAAAAGGCAATACCCTTGTACCGGCTCTTGAAGAAATCGGATAAATTCGTATGGGATCAAGAGGCGGACGAGGCGTTCGAAGCACTAAAGAAGCAGTTATCTGAGGCACCAGTCCTAGCAGCCCCGGGTCCTAAAGAACCCATGCTGTTATACGTTGCAGCCGGGCCCCGGGCGGTTAGCGCAGTGGTTGTCGTCGAGCGTAAGGAGGATGGGAAAGATCACCCGGTCCAGAGGCCGGTTTATTATGTCAGCGAGGTATTATCAGAGGCAAAACAGCGCTACCCACATTGGCAAAAGCTGGTTTTCGGGGTCTTCATGGCCAGCCGGAAATTGAAGCCATATTTTCAGGAACATCCCATAACAGTGGTTAGTTCTATACCAATGTCGGATATCATCAGAAACTCGGATGCAACAGGTAGAATAGCCAAGTGGGCGATCGAGATGGGAGACTATCATATCAACTACGAGCCCAGGTCAGCAATCAAATCTCAAGCTCTGGTTGATTTCATTAACGATTGGACTCACACAGGCACGCCCACCATGGCTCCAAATTCTGAGTCTTGGATAATGCACTTCGATGGTTCCAAGCAGTACGAGGGATCAGGGGCTGGAGTGGTGCTAACATCACCCAAAGGAGACAAGTTAAGTTACATGTTGCAAATTCATTTTGATTGTTCCAATAATGTGGCCGAGTATGAGGCCCTATTGCATGGCTTAAAGGTAGCCAAGGAGATGAACATTAAGAGGATACGATGCTTTGGAGATTCGGACCTTGTGGTACAACAGGTCTCGGGAACTTGGGATAGAAAAGATGCAACCATGGCAGCATACCGCAGAGAGGTGGACAGGGTTGCTGGATGTTTTTCCGGGTATGAGGTGGAGCACATAGACAGAAGAAAAAACGAGGCAGCAGACGCACTCGCCAGACTCGGCTCGCGCAGAGAGCCGGTTCCACCCAATGTTTTCCTGGACGAGCTATGGCGACCATCAGTTAAAACCGAGTCTGAGGAAGAACTGGTAAATCAAGACCCGGATTTGGAGCTCGTGGCCACAGTACGTGCTGTTCCCGAGTGGAAAGAGCCGTTCTTGGCCTACCTATCACGGGGCGAGTTACCACAGCAGGAGGTATTAGCAAGACAAATTCTGAGACGAGCAAAAGGATATTCTATCATCAATGGGGAGTTGTACAAAAGAAGTGCAGCAGGAGTCTTTTTGCGCTGTGTAGCACCAGAAGAAGGCCGACAGATCCTCAAGGAGATCCATGAAGGTGATTGTGGGCATCATGCATCCACAAGATCCCTTGTGGCTAAAGCTTATCGACATGGTTTCTTCTGGCTCACGGCCCTAGCAGACGTGGAGCGCTTGGTTGCAAGGTGTGACGGATGTCAAAGGTATGCTCGCCAAACCCATGTGCCGGCTATGGAACTGCGGACTATCCCATTAACCTGGCCGTTCGCTGTTTGGGGTATGGATATGGTTGTCCCCTTCCACATGTCACCTTGCAAAAAGACACATCTCTTAGTGGCGGTTGATAAGTTTACCAAGTGGGTTGAGGTCATGCCAGTCACCAATTGTGAGGCAATTACAGCAGTCAAGTTCCTGAAAAGGATTATCTATCGGTTCGGATATCCCCACAGCATAATCACCGACAATGGAACCAACATGTCCCTTGGCGAGATGGAGAAGTTTTGTGGAAATAACGGCATCCGTTTGGACATAGACTCAGTGGCCCACCCACAGGCTAATGGACAAGTGGAAAGAGCGAATCAGGAACTGCTTCGTGGATTAAAACCACGGTTGCGAGTACCGTGTATCAGAGCCGCTGGTGCATGGGTAGAGGAGTTACCTTCAGTAGTTTGGGGTATCAATACTACACCTAACAGATCTACTCAGATGACACCGTTTTTCATGGTTTATGGCGCAGAAGCAGTGTTGCCGAGTGATATTATCCACGACTCGCCTCGAGTATCGGCTTATGTCGAGGTGGAGAACGAGAAGACCCGGCAAGACGCCGTAGATATGCTAGAAGAAGAAAGGGAACAAGCTTTGGAGAGATCAGCCATATATCAGCAGGATCTGTGAAGGTATCATAGCCGGCGCGTGAAAACCCGGGTCTTCCAGGAAGGAGATCTGGTTCTGCGCCTGGTGCAATCAAAGGAAGGAAAACACAAATTATCACCGCCATGGGAAGGACCGTTCATCATAAGCCGGAATCTGCACAATGGATCATATTACTTGATAGATGCAAGGGAAGAGTCGGCTACGGTTAATGACACCGCTCATACCACTTCATCTATGCAAGAGAAAGAAAGACCATGGAATGTGGCTCAGCTGCGTCCCTACTATACTTAGTATAGCCTAGATTCATAAAGTGGAATTGCACGATGTAACAGGCAGCAGGTTTCAAACGCACCCTTTTCCTATCTAGGGTACCTAAGGGGACTAGAAGGTTTTTAATGAGGCGGCCTGCTGACCTAACTTTTCTCATATCAATAAAGAGATGGTTGAATAATATATTGTTTCCTTTTCATGTGTCTTCATCACTTTTTGTTTTTGTTACACTTTTTATCTTTCTTCCGGGTAAGTATTGTTTACTGTTTTTTAGTACATTAGCTTCTTTAGCAGTTTGCGTATATTTAGGTCTTGGGGGCTGATTGCTTGAATAGCAGTTACAAACTCAGAGACCCGGCCATGATGCCTATGAGTTATAAGGGCCGATTACTCGCAAACGAGTACGGCTGCAAGCTTATAACCGGACAAAGGAGCCAAACTTTCTTGACTTTTCTTACTTAAGCTCGATGTGACTCGCACTAAAGTGGCATGATTTGCTCGCATATGATCACAATCAGTCATGATGCCCAATGGGACTTGCCTGACCCTGTCTTCGTATAGATGTAGCAACATGATTATCCACGCGAAAGCCGGCTTACAGTACATGAGAGCCAAAAGGGTCATCTAAACCACAAGTTATGCAGAGTACAGGGTTAATAACTGGAAACTCATTGTTTATTAAGCATAACTTCAAAACCTATGTGAAATGGCTCTAGGTTTTGGGCTTTGGCAAAGTCAATTTGTTCTATTTGAAAGACCTAACACCCTAGACTCGGAAGTTCGGGCCTTGGGGACTGGGGATTTTGAAAAAAGAAACAAATTATCTAGCTATTAAGCTCAAAAACCCAAAAATCCGAGTCTTGGGGACTTAGAGAAAAGTCCACCTGTCAAAACCCACGAGACCCGGAAACCGAGTCTCACTAAAGGAACCATAAAGTAAGTCGGAATATCAAGGACAAACAAATTCAAAAGCATATAGATATCAAAATCATCCAAAGGCTAGAAGAGCCACGAGATATATCAAGGCATTAAAGTGCATTACAAGTCTCGATACTAGTATCAAAGGTGCACAGGCGCACCGTCAAAAGTAATTGTTCAAAGGGCCCATTGGCCGACTGGCGCATAGGAAATGACAGCGGATAGAAAAGATCACTCAGCATCTTGGGTCGAGGCATCCATCTTGTCCTTTCCCTTGCCAGCCGGGTCCTGGCCAGTAGCCTTCCTAGCATCGTTACCCGGATGAGCAGCATCAGGACGAAGAGGAGGGCGGCTAGCCGGTGTAGAGGAGGAGGGTGTCGACTTAAAGTCGGCTTCCCTCTTTGCAGCTTCCTCCCTCTTCCTGGCTAAGTCAGCATTCCACTTCTCCAGAATATCGAAGGGTAAGGGCATATCTTCCTTCACAGGTTTACCCTTGGCGTCGTATGAAGTCATGAAGTTACTTAGATCCAGAGAATCGGCAATTGTAGTCGCTGAGTGACGCACTTCGCTTTGCACAGCCTTGAAATCCTTGATGCCGAATCTAGAACCATCAGCCTTGAATTCTGGAAACCCGGCCACCAAGTTTGCCGGATCAAGCTTCGGAAAGTAGGCTTTAGCCAGCATTAGCCCCCGAGCCATCCCAACTCGGCATGCCCAGCGTTTCCAGAGCTCAATCCATGCGGGTACAGTGGAACACGCATGGATCAAAGTTTCCATACCCGGATAGCCATCGGTTGGCCACTGTATGGTGTCCAGGATCCATTTAGTGCCGGCGCAGAATCTCGGAGACATTCTTCAAGTTTTTTACCTTCTGGATGTCATCCTCTTCTGAGGGCGCAAGGTTAGCACCTACAATATGAATAACATGGGTTATATCAAAGCATTACGGGTATCATGGATCAAGAAAACAAAAAATCCAAGACACGAACCAGTCAGTAACAAAATCTCACCAAGGAGGACACGATAAGCGTCGGAAACTTGAGCCGATAGTTTCTTCAGCGCAGCTTGAGCAGTGGTGTATTTCTCTTTGTATTCCGTGACATCTTTTTCCAAGTTTTCCACCTCAGCCTCAAGTGCTTTTCTTAGCTTTACCTCGGCGTCCAGGAGTTGATTGGTCTTGGCAAAAATTTCCTCGGATCGGCTCTCCTGCGCCTAAAAGGAATGGAAAGTCAGACGTCAGTCGGATATCATAATCAGCTGAGTATCAAACGGAGTACCGAGTGTAACTCCGACAAGTTATACTCGGAACTTGGGGACTAGATGGATAACATGAGATATCAATTAGTATTACCCGGTGTTCAGCGGCCATGCGCTCTAATATAGTGTTCTCCGTGGCATGGCAAGGAGGGTGCTCATCATTTGGTCGAAGGAGTGATTGTCCGAGTTGGAAGACCCGGGATCTTGGCAACCCGGAGTCGGAGTCTTTTCCTTGGCAGGGGAAGGCATCCGAGTCGTACGAGTATCGGAGTTTGGCTCATCTCCCCCCCTGCCAAGGACTGTGGCCTCTTCCTCCTCGCGTGCGTGCGAGGCTATAGGGTACTCGGCTTCTTGATCAGCCGGATCCTTCGGTGGCGCTTGCCTCCCTTCCTCGCCGCTAGCCGCGGCAGTCATATTATCAACCGGGTTCTCCTTACCCGGGTCTTCGGTTTCCATGTTTTCTTGGTCACTGATAGTGATCGTGGCTCTGAGGATGGTATAAGTAAGCAGTTAGCGTGTAACTGGAGAAAATTATGGAAAGGTGTTAAAACATCAGGAGAAGAGCCGTACCCAGGGTTCACCATGAAGTCCGAGGGGAACTTGCTGCTAGACCCGGACGAAGCTGATAAACATTGAGAAAGTAAGACATGGAATTACCCTACTAAGGGGTGACTCGGAAAAGGAAAACTTTGATATTCGGGAAGAGATTGAGAAATACCAGCACGTCGAGCCGGGGATGACGGAGTACCCGGGTTAAGTGTATTCACCCGGGAAGTTCCGGGTCACTCTGCGCTTGGTCGCGGGTAGATCCTTCAAGTACGGCCAGTCGGATAATTCTCGGTTTAGCTCGCACATGTTAGCAAAGGATTATGGTTTAGAAGCAAGGGAGCGGTATGGAACCTTGAAGACGACCCCGCGGGCTTTCCTCTTGGTCCCGGCTTCGACTTCGGGCTCGATTTTGCTTTTGTCACTTTCAGTTTCCTCCGAGTCCCTCTGGTCGTCATTGCCACCCTTGTCATCCATACCTGAAAGGCGCATGCACGTAGTTAGACGTGTGAGCAAAATGATGCAAGTGAAGCTGATGGAAGACCCGGATGAATACCTTCATCATTGTCAGCCGGTTCCTCGTCTTCTTCCGGGTCTCCGGAGGAAGGGGAGGTCTCAACATTCCAAAAGACATTATCGACCTGAGACAAAGGTGTGAAGGAAGGGGTTAATAATTGGATCAAGTGAAAGCATGAAAATGAAGGCATATGTGCCGGATCTTACCGCAGGAGCCGGATTCTCGCGAGTGAAAGGCTCCAATCCGGCTATATTCCGGATGACGTCCAACTTTTCCGTCAAAAAGCTTTTGATGGTCTTGTTGGTATCACCCGCCGGGTAATTCTTCGACGAATATCGGAGAGAATCTGTAGAGTGCCCCGAGTACTCGCACATCAGTTTCGAGCGAGTGGAGTTGGGTTGGATCCGGAAGTTGACCCATGTTTTAACTAGATTGAGCCCAAGGAGACCTTGGGCAGAGACGACGGCTATCTTTGCTAAGAGAGGTTGAATGGTTTCCCTGTCCGATTCAGGGGCAAAAGCGTTGAAGGTGTCGGAGATATCTAGGAGACCCTCCGAGTAACCCGGCAGTTTCCACTCGCCGGGTGGGGAGGTGTCTCGACAGTAGAAGAAGGACAATTGCCAATGCTTAACATGAGAGTTTAAATTAAGAGTCGGCATCGGCGAGTTCTTGCGGCGCTGGATAGAAACCCCGCCGCAAGCTAAGAGCGCCCCGTCACCGCTTTCGCGGCACGGTTTGCATTGGAAGAGTTCAATGAAAAGAGCCAGATTTGGCGGAATGCACAAATAAGACTCGCAGAGGACAATGAAATGGGTTATGTTCAACATAGAGTTAGGCCCTATGTCGAACACCCGGAGGCCATAGTGGCGGAGGACTTCACGAAAGAAAGAGTGACCCGGGGGGCGAAACCCCCGGATCACATGTTCGACGAAGCAAATTACCTCGTTCGGGTTAGGCGTGGGCCGGGTCTCGTCGCCCGGCACCCTCCAGTGGATTTCCTCCTGAGGGGGAAGGACACCTAATTCGGCCAGCTCCTCCAGCTTGGCCTTCGTCACAGAAGATCGCGCCCAATTGGTGGATATTGATTGGGTCATCCTTGGCTTGGCCGTCTGCTTCCCTTTGGTCTTGGGCGCCATTGGTTCAGTCTGCAAAAGCACAAGACAAAAGGACACAAAGCATAAGACTCGGAAATCATGGATTCTCCGAGTATCGATAAACAGTATGAGAATTACGAATTATCCGGGTATCGAGTATCAGTACAGAAACTATGGGGTACTTACGTATTGGCAAGCATTTGTGGAAGAAGGTTGATTGCCCATGTATCTAGTGCAGGTAAAAGAACCGGAAGAAATGGATTTTCCGGGTATCAATGACAGTCGCGGAAAATTTGGGCGAAATGAATCTAGATTGGAAAATTTGCGGGCGATTCTGCGGAGAAATTGATGATTAACAGTGATAGGGAAGTGATGTGTGACTATCTATCAAGCTATTGGACGAGCTAGCGTGGAACTATGCGACCTAATCCGGTGCGGAACAAGAAACGGCTCGCGGCGGACCAAGATCCAATCTAGGTCAAATAATGCAGATAAGAGCTAAATTAGTGGGAGCAAGAAACTTACCGGCGTGGATTGGAGAAGGACACGACGGCGGCAAATGGCGCAGTCGTGGTGCCCCGGTGCGATTCCCGGCGGGCGGCTTGGAGACGCGGCGGCGGAATTTGGCGGCGACGCGGGGTGGGCCGTGGATGAGCGCGGACGGCGGCGGCCTTGCTCCGGTGACGCGTGCGAGATCTCCGTGGTGGTGCTCAAAGTGCTCGAACGGAGATGCGCTGGTGAGGAGGAAGAGAATGGAAGCAATGGACCGTTAGGGTTAGGTCACCCCTTAGGCGCCTATATATAGGTGCGGGTGGGGAAACCTAGGCCAACGGGCGGGAACCTAAATTTTCGGGATAAGGGATACCCGTCCGAAAATTTGGGGATATGCGTTAAGTGCCCGAGAGCGATATCCGGACAAGATAAGAAGGAAATATTTCCGCGATATCAGGGTCAATTATCGAGTGAAGTAAGTCGGATCTTTGACATTCTCATCGGGGCATTGACCCGGAAAAGTAAACAATGGACTTAGAGAAAGCCGGGTTACTATATGGCCACCATGGAGTTAGGCCTAGCTGTTTATCAAAGCAATCTAATCCGGCCTCTATGAACTTGTATGTTTGTTATTTTTTGCAGGGAATAGCGTGCGCTTCAAGGAGGATCCCGTGAAGCCCAAGCTATTCTGGGGACTACTGATGGAGGGATGATAACCCGGTAGGCTAACGCCAAGGAGTAACTCGGCCCAAAGGATGCTGCGCAAGACCCGGCTTAAGATAAAGGAGCTTCTAGAAGGCCCAGGAGCATAGGCCTCGTAACCCGGATTGTGGGTTCCGGTATGGAAGTTTAGGGTTTTGTAAGCAGTGTCCGGGTAGGATTCAGGGTGCGCCTTGGAGAGTAAGCCAGGGGGTCTGGATATGATATAAGCCGGCCCCCTAGGTTAGGGTTAGACAAGCTTTTACGTGAGCAAGAACCTGATCGCCAGATTGAGAGATTTCGAGTATCCTTTGTAACACCAGTATCGAGCTAATATATTCAGATCGTAGACTCGGCGACTTGATTGCCAGCTACCGGATCGCATATCACCATGGTTTCCTTTGAGCTAAACCCTCTCCCAAACACTCGAGTCGATTCGCCCCAAGACAAGTTACCCCCGGTAACGTCTGCCGTGGTTATCCCACGACAAACCCCTTATGGGACGTACTATTACATAACCATGCCATTTGGTCTGAAGAACGCAGGTGCAACCTACCAGCGTTGCATGCAACGGTGTTTGCATAGTCAGATTGGCAAAAATGTCCATGTTTACGTGGACGACATTGCTGTCGTTACCAAGGAAAAAGAAACACTCCTTGAGGATTTGCGAGAAACCTTCGAAAATTTGCGCGCTTATAAAATGAAGTTAAATCCATTAAAGTGCGTATTCGGGGTTCCCTCAGGAAAACTTCTGGGTTTCATCGTTTCTCATAGAGGAATAGAAGTAAACCCGGAAAAGATCAAAGCAATCTTAAACATCTCCAAGCCTACGTGCGTAAAAGATGTGCAAAGATTGACGGGTTCCGCTGCAGCCGTCAGCAGGTTTATTAGCCAGCTGGGGGACAAAGCCCTGCCACTATACAAATTGTTGAAGAAATCCGACAAATTTGAGTGGATAGAGGAGGCAGATGCAGCTAACCCAGTTGAAGGAAACTTTGATGAAAGCTCCGATTTTGGCATCCCCAAAAGACGAAGAACCTATGTTATTGTACCTTACGGCTACAAATCGGGTTATTAGTGCAGTAATTGTTGTGGATAGGAAGAAAGACGAACAAAGCATACCAGACCAGCATCCGGTATATTACATAAGTGAAGTTTTCTCCGAGTCCAAACAAAGGTATCCACACTATCAAAAACTGGCATATGGCGTATTTTTCGCATCTCGGAAACTTCGTCATTACTTCCAAGGACATTCCATAACAGTGGTATGTAAAGCACCGCTAGGGGATATAATAAACAATGCGGAAGCAACTGGTCGAGTAGCCAAATGGGGCATCGAGCCAGCAGCATTCGACATTAAGTACCAGCCCAGGACGGTAATAAAATCCCAGGTTCTGGCAGATTTTGTCGCCGACTGGACGGAAGCAATGGAAAAAACACCGATGCCGGAGTCCGAGTACTGGATCATGCACTTTGAAGGATCCAAGATGAAGGAGGGCGCTGGAGCTGGTGTAGTCCTAAAATCCCCTAAAGGAGATACAATGGAGTATGTATTACAAATACACTTCAACGACAGTAATAATGTGGCACAATATGAAGCTTTGCTTCACGGCTTGCATATCGCAAAAGAAATAGGTGTCAAGCGCATCTTATGCTATGGCGACTCAGATTTGGTACAGCACCAGCTTAACCAAACTTGGGATGCCAAAAGCCCTATAATGGCCGAATATCGGAGAACGGTGGACGAGTTTGCCATTTGTTTCTTTGGATTCGAAAGTGCCACATGTTAAAAGGGAGGAAAATTGGAACGCGGATGCCTTAGCTCGCATGGGGTCAGAAAGGGTAAAAATCCTACCACCAGGTGTATTCGTCCAACATTTGTACGAACCATCGATAAAAGGTGGAGATGTTGATTATCCTCTGGCTTCCGAGTCAACTGAAGTCATGTTCGTAAACCCGGATTGGACAATCCCATATTTAAACTTCTTAGTTGATCATAAGTACCCGGATGGAGCAGACGAAGTCTTGCAAAGACAGATTCAGCGTCGATGCAAAGGATACACGGTAATTGATAATTTCCTGTATAAACGCAGCACTACCGGAATTTTTCTGCGATGTATTTCACCAGAAGAAGGACGAGAAATCCTGCAAGAAATCCATGCCGGAGATTGCGGACATCATGCTCAATTAAAAAGCATAGTCAAAAAAGCATTCCGTGCAGGGTTTTTCTGCCTAACAACCAAGACAGACGCTGAGCACATAGTAAACACATGTGCAGGGTGTCAATATTACGCCAAGCAGACAAATATGCCAGCCCAAGCACTCAAAACTATCCCCATTACATGGCCGTTCGAGGTCTGGGGGCTAGATATGATGGGACCATTCAAAACTGCTAGAGGCGGACTTACGCATCTACTCGTTGCAGTGGATAAATATACCAAGTGGGTGGAGGCCAAACCCATCAAAAAACTTGACGGCGTAACTGCCAGAAATTTCATCATTGACATAGTCATGAGATACGGCATTCCACACGGCATAATAACCGACAACGGGACAAATTTCTCTATTGGAGAGTTGGCAAAATATTGCCGACAAACGGGAATTCGCCTAGATCTCGCATTTGTGGCACACCCGCAATCCAATGGTCAGGTTGAAAGAATGAATAGCTCAATCTTACAAGGAATACGCCCAAGACTCGAATCTCCTCTTCATAGAGCAGCTGGGGAATGGGTAGAAGAGCTACCTTCCGTGCTTTCGAGTATTCGAACAACACCAAACAGGTCAACTGGGCAAACCCCGTTTTTCCTAGTTTATCGTGCGGAAGCAATTCTCCCAACGGACATGATCCATGATAGCCCAAGAGTGCAGGATTTCGATCAATCAGATGCCGAAAGCGCACGACAGGATGCCAACGATCTCTTAGAAGAAGAACGGGAACTTGTGCTTCAAAGATCCGCCATCTATCAGCAAGGTTTACGACGTTATCATAGTCGGAAAATCAGGCATCGTTCTTTTAAAGAAGGTGACCTAGTGCTAAGATTGGTGCAGCAAAGAAAGCACAAACTGGCCCCAGTATGGGAAGGACCATTTTTCATTAGTAAAGCCATGAAGAATGGATCATATTATCTTGTAGACATTCGCGATACGGAAGATGATCCCGAGAAGCCGAATCGCAAAAGAAAGAGAAAGATAGATGATGAACTAGGAGAGACAAAGAGGCCCTGGAGTATCCAGCAGTTACGTCCCTTCTATACTTAGTTCAATTTCTATGTAAACATCTTTGAGATCATGAAATAAAGTTGTCGGAATTCTTAAATCCATGTTTTTACAAGTTTATTATAGTACAAAGCATGATTCCGTCTTATCTATTTCCCAATGATCTTACAAAATACTCAATGTTAACCTGAATTGTGCCTGCGTGCTCGGCGTTTAAAAACTGAATGATTTTCAGCCTACTAAAGGTTAAAGGAAACTTGGATTGTGCCTGCGTGCCCGAGCTTCATTCAAAAAGTTCCTTACTTTTCTCTAAGCATTATGTGATTGTTTATGTGCTGGGTCACTGGAGCTAGTAAGTAAAAATGCCTTTAGTATGATCCATGTTTCCAAGTTTAAACTGATCGGTTTTACCCAGTAACTTGGCGTGAAGATTAAAGTACTACTGAGCCATTTCAAACGCTAAGGACAGTTAAAGCACACAAGCCAGAGAACTTGGAAGATAAAGGAATATAAAACCCGGAAAACTTGCGAAGGATTTCATAAAAGTTAACTGCAAAAGGCGGAGTACTTGTTTATACAAAAGAATAGAAGCATTACAATAAAAGTTATATTGTAAAGTGCAGTAGTGCTCCTATTTCCTATTTCTCCTATCCGGGGTAGGGAGAATTCTTCAAGCATCCGAGTCTTCTTCACTGCTGTCATCCTCGGGGGCTTCTGGAATCTCCTCTTCCGGGTAGGTGATGGAGATATTCACCATAGAGGCGATCTTGGTGGCGTGACCCTTGATTTCATCAAAGATGGTGGTCCGCTGGGTCTCCGAATATCCAAGAGGGATACCGGACGCCACGCGCCAAGATTTGGCACTGGGGTAATGCATACACATAAGGCCTAAAAGCCATGCGTGCACCACCCGTGCTGCAGAGCGCAAGGTGGATTCCTTCGACTCCGCCACCTCCAGGATAGCTTCCGGAAGTTTCTCAACTTCCGAGAATTCCCCAGTTCTTGCGGGAAGGTACTTGTTGACTAGCTGCATGCCTGCAGCTCGGATCGCAGTGAATACCTTCCCGAAAGCTCGGATCTTCTCAATCCGAGTAAGATCTGGGTTGTCTCCTGTTTTTTCAAGACAGAACAACCAAAGGGTTAGCGAAAAAGCAGAGAAAGAAGTTAAGACATGGAAAATCCGGTAAAAGTTGGTAACTTACCGAGGATCTTGTCCATCTCGGAGCCTTCCTCCAGGCGCAGGGTTAAGGCGTTCTCCAAATCTTGGATAGTGGCCTTGTCCTTGTCCGCTTGTTGGGAGGCCTTGGATTGAGCAATTCCAAGAGCCAGATTGCTGGCCTCCAGATCTTTTTGAACCTTCATAAGTTCCTTATGAAGGTCCAAGTTCTCCCGGCGGAGATTCTTGGCATTGCCGGCGTCTTCAGCTATTTGCTTGGCTTTCGCCAAAGCAGCTGGAAAGCAAGGAAAAAATTCCGGGATAAGAAAACTCGGAACAGTACTTAGCAAAAATTATGGACAAGGAACTACAGAGAAATAAAAGTATACCTGTTGTTTCCTCCAGCTGTAGCTGAGATGATGCCAACTCTGTTTCCTTAACTTCAGGAATAGAGAGAAGGCTTCTAACCTTCTTATTCTTGACAGTTAGCTTGTTGAAAACTTCCATGTTTATGGTTTCAGCGGTTTGCTGAAATAAGGAAACGAACCAGAACGCTTAAGTTAGAAACAAGCATGATAAAGATAAAAGCATTAAGTTAAAACCATGCATTTGACTTATTGCTTGGGGGCTGGAGATAATACCTGGCTCATCCGCTGTAAACCTGCCAAGTTTTCAGTGAACTCCTTTGCGTAGTCAGCAAAAAGAGTCCCAACTGTGCTAAGGCCCTCGTTGATATTTTTGAATTCCTTATCAAAGGTGGAATTTCCTCCTCAATTATCCGAGAAGGACCCCCCACCTCAGGGACCGCCCTTTCCCTCGTGTCCGTTTCCGGCACAATGGGCTGGCTGGTCTGCAGGAACTCGGTGTTGGGGGCTGCAGCATGCTCTTCTATTGTTGTGATCGGTGTACTTGGAGCGGTAGCAGGAGAAGGACGTGGGACTCTGCTGGCCACAGCCTTGTGCCTCTTTAGCTTTTTCGGCTTCAGAGTAGAGGGAGGCAGGCTAGAAAGAATAAAAGCCGGAAAATTAAACTCCGAGATAAAGGAAGAAAATCCCAACAAAGATAAAACAACCCAGATGTTCTAACCTGGAGATGACGACGGGAACCCCGTCAAGATCAATGACTTCCTGGGAAGCGGAAATCTTCTTGCGCTTACGTCCACCGGCAAAGGTGGCGTGCAATGCCTCCAGATCGGCATCGGAAGCAAGTTCCGACTTAGGAAGTTTGGCAATCTGTCAAGAAGGCAAAAGTTGAGTTGAAAGCACGAAAACCGAGTAAACGAAAAGGATTTAAACCCAAAAGGCGAAGAACTGTACCTTGGGAGCCGGGTTCGCGGCCGTATACATTGGCCGACTTTCTTCATATTGGTCGCGGGATGCGACCAATTGATTTGCACGTTTCCGCAAATCCTTTGCCGACGAAACCTTGTCGGTTGTCCGCATAGCATCGCTGTCTCCCGAGTATTCGCAGAGAAGGCGAGCGCCGTGATTCGCCAAAGGCTGAATCCGCCTTTCTAACCAGCAAAGGACTGTGTCCATGCCGGTTAGAGGCGGATCAGAAGCGACGAGCTTTGCGATGTGTTGCTTGATCCTGAGAAGATCTGGCGGCAGGGTTTGAACTGCTTCAGTTCCCCAGTTTTCTTGGGAAACAGCGGCGGTGTTCGAGAAAGGTGGAACCCCGGTGGTTTTCCCGGGAAAGGGAACGTCGGGATGATAAAAGAAGGAACCCGTCCAGAATTTGACGGATTCCGATGTTTTGATCTTGGGGAACCAGTCCTCCCTGAATCTACGCAGGGTAAAGGAAATGGTCCCACAAGTTGGGAGTGCGCCCTCCGAAGAGTTCCGCTTAGCCCCAAAGCAATAAAGCCAGAAATCTAACCTAGGAGCTATACCTAGATATCCCTCGAAAAGGGCCTGAAATCGAGCTAAATAGAGGATGGAGTTGGGTGGCAGATTGTGGGGTTGGATATTGTAGTGGGCTAAGATCTGGAGGAAAAAGGCGGACGGCGGAAGACCCATACCTCTCTGAATGTGGGAGGAGAGGAGGACACGTTCTCCGTCCTTCGGCATGGGCTCGGTCTCGTCCTCCGGGAGCCGCCGTTTCCCCTTCAGCACGAGCCCCTCCTTCTCCATTGTCAGAAGGAGGGATGGCGGAATACTGCTGGCACTCTAGTTGCCGGCAGTTTCCGCCTCGTGTTCGGCTCCGGCAGCAGCGGACGCTGCGGCCTCCGCGGCCGCGAGCTCGTCTCCGACGAGCGCGATTTTCTCCTCCACCGTCTCGGGCGCGAACGGCGGGGGAGGCGCGGAAGAAGGCCCCGCAAGATCCGCGGAGGCGAGAGGGATTTCCTTGCCTGCCGCACCGCCTGTGGCCTTCGCCGGCTTGTCGCCGGAGGCGTGCACCGGAGAATCCAACTGTGGATCCATCGTGTCGATAATCTCATCAATATCCTTTGCGACGGTGCGGGCTGGGGAAGAACTTGGTGATGCCATTGAGGGGCGGCGCTCGGTCGCTCCGGTGAGGTCTTGGGTGCGTTCGTGCGCTCGGGAAGTGCTCTGCGAGAACTTGGGCGCTGGAAATGGCGTTGCAAAGTGAGAGCGGAAGGTTTCCACGGAGGACGGAGACGGCTATTTATAGCCAGAATCTCGTCACGATGCGTGCTAACGGCTCTTTTGACCGTTGGATGATCAACGCGTGTCACTCGCCGAAAATTCCGGGAAATGAAACGACGGGTGATTATTGCTATCGCCTCGTTTCCCGCGAGAATCTGTCAGAGATATGTTTCTGGGTTCCCACCTGTAACCCAAACGTCCCTTACGTCAGCAAGATTAAAGCGCTGACGTAGGAAGTTCCTTCTCCGCGAAGATTCGTGGAAGAAAAGCCGGATTTTCTAGATTCCGAGTTTTGCGTTGTAACATCCTTTGAGGAGAAAAAGAAGAATCAAGACTGCAGGCCGATATTTCCTGGAAAATATGCATTTGGCGAAAGACGGATAATCCGAGTCTTAATCTTTCTTGGGGGCTACTGTCGGATATATACCAACTAGGGGTATATCAGATGGTAGTCTAAAGTGCCGGATTACCAGGGTGGCCTAAATGGTGATGGGCTATGGTCCATTAGGCGGCCCAGTAAGCTGATGCACAGAAGCCGGATTCTAGAAGAACCTGGATCACGACCCACGTGATCTGACTTGGAGTAGAAGGCGGATTCCTTACTTTCCAAGTTAAGAGTTACCGTAGTCTTCTAGGTTTCCTACTCTGTATGCCCTAATCCGTCTGTTATATAAAGCCGGACGGGAGATATGATAGATAGACAAGAAGCTAAAGGCTAACTCGCCGAGAGGTTGATCCTTGACGAGCAGCTAATAGAACCTCACATTGTACTATGTATTTCCAGGCTTTAGTCCTGAATAGTGAGATTGCAGGAGTAGGAACGTCGCATTACTGCGCCGTACCGAACCTGGGTAAAAACCCTGTGCCATTGTCCTTCGCACAACCACGTCCCCCCACGTTTCTATCAGTAGTCTCATGGCACCCCCGTCTATGAATTCTACTACGATGTCTCGACAACAGTTCTTGTCGGAAGCCCGTTGATCCAATCTTTGGCTCCGTCCAGTAACATTAGGGGGAGGAATTTTACTGCCTCTAGGTCTGTCCCATTGTTAATCTGGACGGCTGTGTAATAGTCTGAGAGCCAGGTCTCCGGGTTTGTACTGCCGGTGTATTTTTGATATGTTGGACCAACTTTGGCGAAGCCAGAATGCAGAGTTATTCTTCGGATCCTGCCAGTGAAACACTTGGGTCCGAAGTATAGATCATCTCTTTCCGGTCTGTCAATGTGTGCGGAGTATCTCCCGGCTGAATGGATAGAAGGGGATCTGCTCCTTTCTTTTCCATTGTTGTGCGAACGCGCTCTTCCGAGGTTATCTCTATTTCCTCCGTTATCATGCCCTTTGGGATAAGGTCGAGTTCTACTCATGTGTCTTTCCTTATTCCTGGGGGGTGTACGGGATCTCTCACGCCTGTGAGGAGTGTCGTTTCTTCCGGCTTTTTCAGCAGGGCGTCTCGGAGGCGGCATTGCTTTGCCGTCTTTCCGGTTTTGTTCTTCCCGTCTTGGGGATTAATTCCATCTTTCGGCAAATGGGATCCGGTTCTAGACGCTGCATCCTTGTTATCGGGCTTTTTCTTGTCCTTTCTCGGATCTTCTTTCTTCTCTTTCGAATTACTTGAATCTCCAGGTTCTTCAGGTCCAGGTGCTCCAGTGGCGCATGTAGCTGTTTTGCATAGGGCTGAGTTGTCGTGCAACTTCCCTGATCTTGCTTGTCCTCGCTGTTGCTGTTGCAATGCCTTTCCTAAGAAAGCATACACCCCTTGAAGTTTTTCGCTATTGGAGTACAGATCATTGTTGAGGATGGCGAACGCGGCCTTCGCATTTTCTGCTGCGGTTTTGTATATAGGTTTGCCCCTGGCGTCTTTGCCGTTTACTTGCTTTTGCCAGGCCGGGTTTTGAAACCGTTCCTTTGGCGGCAGTACTTCCGGTCTTGCGATTCTGGGTAACCGTGTAGGTTTAATGCCAGATCTATTCCTTCTCTCGTACTCCTCGATTTCTTCCTGCTTTAACTTAATGTCATCTTGGGTTTTTTGGAGATGTTCCCGAGTTCGGAATAGATGTTGTTGTTGCCTTTGGAGAGCTTGTCTCCTCGCTTCCAGCACTTCAGGGGGTTCGTGGGGTCCCACTGGTGTTTGAAGTAGATCATGTTCGTCTTGTTCTGACATTGGCGGAATAGAGATTTCCTTCGTTTTGTTCTCCGCGGGCTTAACTCCACTTCCTCCTACTTCTTCCAGGTTTGCATTGGCTGGATCAGCCAATTTTTTCTTCCGGAGCTTGTATTGGAGTTTCTTGGAAGCTTTATGTTTTTTCTTGGAAGAGGGAGGTTTTTTACCAGGTTCTTCCTCTGTCAATTCCTTCACATCCGGGTAAGTTGGACTGGCATCTCCATCCTCTCTTTCCTCTGGCAGAGGTGTTCTAGGGATTTCCGACTTTCGTCATCCGTGTTTTCAGCCGGTTTTGCCATCAGTACTTCGTGGAATCCCTCTTGAAAGGATTTGACCTTTCTCTCGAAAGCGTCTACATCTTCGTCTTCGGTATCGAACTGGTCCGATCCGGGTTCCGACTCTAATCTTGCCTCGATGGCGGCTAGCACAGAGTCAGCTTCCCAGTTCGTCGTCAGATTGACGGTTGTCGGGACTTCCACCTCTGTTGTGGGTTTGTTGTGTTCTACCTCTTCCACGGAATTGCTTTCATCCGTGGTGTCAGCGGTCTCGGATTGCACCATACCGATAAAGTGCAATTCAGCAGAGTATCGGCGATCTGAGCAAAATCTGGCATCATAGTCTTCTTCGACTGGGTATAGGGCGGGTGGGATAAATTTTCTTCCACGACAGAATCCCATTGCTTCTGCAGTTAATCCGATAAAGATGTTTGCACATCCAATCGGTAAAACGCAGGCACTTATTAGATAGTTCCGTGCTGGCATGTACGATCCGTTGTCGAGGAAGCGCCTGACGTCGTTGTTGAATTCCAGACTTCCGACAGTTATGGTACTGCCAATTCCGCCGAGTATCCCCGATCGAAACATAACGCCTGACGTCGCTGGCCCCACGGTGGGCGCCAACTGTCGAGACATCGTAGTAGAATTCATAGACGGGGGGTGCCATGAGACTACCGATAGAGATTGTGGGGGACGTGGTCGTATGACAAACAATGACACCAGGGTTTTACCCAGGTTTGGTACGTCGCAACTAGCCGGCATTCCTACTCCTGCAATCTCAATAAATCAAGGCTGAAGCCTGAAGTATACAAAGTATAGTGTGAGTTGGGTTTAGCTACTCGACAAGGATCAACCTCTCGGCGAGTTAGCTTCTAGCTTATTGTTTATATCTTTCTTATCTCCCGTCCGGCTTTATATAATAGCCGGGTTAGGGCTTACAGAAAAGGAAACTGTGACGCCCCGAGATCGGGCACTATGCAGATTTCAGCATTTCCGCCAAAATCCACATAATAACCGGTTCCAGGTTGCCACTTGCGATAACATTACAACAGTTCACGAATATTCCGCAACAACAACAGAAAAGATATATACAAGACGACTCAAACGAGTCAAGGATACAACTGATACCATACAAAGATCCAAATAACAGCGGAAGAAACAACATAGCGTCCGACTACGGACAAGATACAAATTGGACTAAGAGTCCTGAAGATAACCGATGGCGTCCAATCCCTGCCCAGGCCAAGCCGGAGGGATTCCCAAGCTAACGTCGTCAGACTTCAAACCTGTTGACTGCAATTTGGAATATGCAGCCACGAAAAGGGATTCGTGGGTCAGTACGGTTAAGTACTGGCAAGTGGATAAACCATACTCACAAGATACCAGCGTAACCAATCATCACAAGATACAAATACTTTGGGTACCACGGAAAGGAAGGGATTATTGCAAAGAAGCGGCAGCGGGCTGCACTAACTAACTAAAGAGACGCGCTACAACATCCGGCTAAAAGAAAGGGATAAGATAGCGTATCAGAACCAACTACAACTACTCACCAAACAATACCCATCCAATGTTGCCCCCTACTAAGGAAGCAACCCAAGGAAACTCACACGGTTGATCAAGATGACATTCATTTTTTATGGTGGAGGTAATCTATATTACTAGTCAAGTTATCATCGTTAAGTGTAAGTTGTCTGAGTAATTGTTAGCCAGCACTTTCACCAAGTCATCCATAACCGCGGACAACACGTCTTCTCGAGAAGATTTAACCCTGCAGGGATGCACCAATTTGGCCGTACACGTAAGAATGACCCGCCAGACGGGGAGCAAACCCACCAAGCGAGGCACTCAACACAACCCAACTCTTCTTCGCATCAAGCCCAAAGAACCCCGTGCAGTTGAGCGCACGGCTAATCAAGCCCCACGAAGAAAAGGGGACCCTCATAGCACTCTAAGAACGTGTCTCCCTAAATGCCGACTACAAAAGTTCCACCCTGGCGCCAAGGGTTCGCACCTGCATATGCATGCGGCAAATGGAAAACCCGAACTAAATGAGGCGATTTGGACAAGATGCGAATCGAATCAAAGTTGCGGGGGGCGCCCATACTCGCTTCCCACATGCGGTTAGTGCGCTCATCATGGATCAATGGACAAGACCCTTTTCCTAATTAGGGTCGACACTAGCAGGCCTCAAAACCACGCCGGGCCTCCTGCCGGTGCCTTATCATCAAATTATTATTACCCAAAACATTAACATGTTGTTGACTGAATTGAAACCCAACTATCAAACTAAACATGTGATACGACGGACAACAAGACTTGAGCGCAAACAACACTAAGCATGCAACTACGACACGAGGCCAACGGGGTAAACAAACAACAGGTAATAGGAAGTGGAAGGAAGGCTATATCATGGTTACAAGGTAAACATATGATAGGATCGATACACAAGCATCGAATCATAAGGCTAGCATAAAGATAACGGAAAGAATCGGTAACAAGTGATGAAAGGCAGCCATTTGGCAGCAAGTGAGTATACTTTCCTGGAATCCAGCAAGTAGAGGTACATCCGCAGAACTTGTCGTTTCTCACATCATCTCAACGTCATATCCGTGAAGAAGCAACGAACTAGAATAAACACCGGATGCAACAATTACTTCTACGGCAAAAGATCCAGCATGATCAAGATATGGATACATGACAAGTTTAAGGATGCATCAAAGATAAACTAGTTGACATGATAAACATATTTAAATGGGCCCATATGCAATTTGGATTGCATATGGAAAAGCCCATGAATTAAGGTTGAATTAAATGATCTACAACTAACCATCATGTGAAAGTTGATTAGAATGATGCATGGAGGATAAAAACAATAAGAAAACAACAATAGCTTCAATTTGATATGTTGTTTACCAAGTTTGGAATTTTATTTGTTAAGTTATGAAATTTGGCTTCTTAAGTGAGTTACACAAACATTTATTGTTTTCACCCATTTTAATTGTTCAAAACAGATGACCAAATTTATATTTGGAAAGAACACAAAATTTTAGATGGAAAACATATTTCATTTGTTGAAAAAGGAATTAAAATGAGCAAGTTATTAATTTGACAATTTTAATTGCATTAAATAAGAAACAGTTGTTTTCAGCAATTTAATTTATTCAAAACAGGGAACAAAGTTGATATTTGCAAAGTTCATGAAAAATAGAATGGAAAACATATTTTACTTTTCAAATTTGGAGTTAAAATGAATTAGTTATGATTTATGCAATTAAATCAATTTAAATTGAGCGAGAAGCCCAACATTTCATTTAGGAGGTTCACGTTATTTATTTACCCATCAAGATTAAATGTTGTTTAACATGGCGAGATAATATAAAGATGAGCTATGCAATTTTAAATGGAACCGGGACAATAGTTAATTATCCCAACTCATTCCATATTTAATTATTAGATGATATTAATATTACCCGCACCCACAAAATGCAATGCAACACATGAATGATTTGACATTTATAAAATAGATGGCATTTAGAAAAATACGCATATAGGTATATGGTTGGGTTTTGGGTTCGCACGTTGGAAAGAGGATCGCCGGGGTCAACGCCGGAAACTTCGGGATGTAGAGGAAGTGGCCGACGTCGAGGAAGTAGTGGAAGTAGTCGACGTAGGGGGAGTAGCCGTTCGTTCTCATGTAGTCGAGGAAGTAGTCGTCCCCACATCATCGTCATGGAAGTAGTCGAAATAGTCGTGGTCAACTGTCAACACTATCACATTCAGAACACCGAGGAAATAGACCTTGGCGATTCCATCTTCGAGGTTCAAAATACGCACAACGGCGGCCAACACAAGGAGAACACGGCGGGACGAGTACGGACGGCGGCGTAGATGTTCATGGGTTGATGACGTGCTTGTCGATGCATGAATTGGCGGAGAGGTTCGGGACGAGGTAGTGGTACTTTGCGGCTCCAATAGAATATGAACTTGGCGCCTCCGAATGACGAAGATCTTGGCAACGAGAACATGGCACGGTCGCATACACGAACAGAAACATCAACGGAAGTGGATCTTGCCGGGGACGCTCGGTACTCATTCTCGATGGAGGCTTGGTCAACAACACAAAGCACACCACCGCAACAAGTACCACCGGGGAGTCGTGCACGAGCACGTCCGGGTGGAGGCAGCACCATCACCTAGAAGTCGACGGCCAGAGCCACGAGGTATAGAACCTGCAGGCCCCAACGGTGACCTGGTTGGAGAGGATCCCCGTGGAGGCACTGGTCGTGCAGAGGCTCGTGGAGGGAGCTGCGGCCCCATGCGAGATCGACGAGGTGGAGGCTGACCATGGAGGCGGGGACGGCAGTGAGGTCCATGATGGCGCCCTTGCCGTCGTGGTCGCGGAGAGGGGCCAAGGTTCGCCGGCAAGAGGTGAGGTCGGGGATGGGGTGCTCCCGCGCGCGAGGAGGGAAGGCAGGGAGCCACAGCGGCGCCGGCTGCCGGCGGCCGGAACAGAGGAAGAGAGGCGGAGAGGGAGATGGCGGCCGCCGCCGCTGCCGCACGGAGGGCGCCGGGGAAGGGGAGCGGGCAGGGAAAGGCTGCGGCTTGAGCTTGGCTAGGGAAGCGGTTCGGTGGCGGGGCGATGGGGAGGAGGACGACGAGCAAGCGAGGGGGAGAGAGGAGGCCTCGCTCGGGAGGAGGAGGGGACGGGCGAGAGGAGGCAGAGAGGCGGCGCTGGAGGAAGGGGATCGCTCGATCCCCTTCCGTGCGGTGTGCGTGCGTGCGTGGTTCTGTGTCGTGTGTGTGCGTGTGTGGCGTGAGTTCTGTGTGGTGTTGTGTGGGCTTAGGGTTTGGGTCTAGGTGGGGTTGGTGGCCTCCGGTTGGGCCACTAGGGCCTGGCCGATTGGCTGCCACCCAGCCAAACATCTTTTTTTTGTGTCATTGTTTTCAGCTCTAGAAATTTTTTGGGGCATTAATAAAAATATATTGAGGCATCAAATGAATTGCAGGAGATTTTTAGAAAATAAGTCTTGATGAATTTTAATTTGTTTGCAAGTTTTGAATGAATGGTGATGCATGATGGTATGATGTGAAAAAGCAAAACAAACAAAATCTAATGGAAGAAAAACCCCGGGTGTTACAGAAACCTAGAAGACTACGGTAAGTCCTAACTTGGAAGGCAGGAATCCGCCTTCTACTCCAAGCCGTACCACGTGGGCCGTGGTCCGGGTTCTTCTAGAATCCGTCTTCTGTGCATCAGCTTAATGGGTTGCCTAATGGACAGTAGCCCATTACCATTTAGGCCACCCTTGTAATCCGGCACTTTAGGACACCATCCGATATACCCCTAAATGGTATATATCCGACACTCGAGCACAGATGCAAAGGAGGCATGAACCCACTATCGAGCATAAATACTCCCTCTTGGAGTTACTAGCATCTACTTGGCCAGAGTATCTACTTGGCCAGAGCATCTACTAATAACGGATAGCATGCAAGATCATAAATAACATAAGCATGAAGATAACATGGTAGATTGATAATCAGAAGACATAACATTCAACATTCATCAGATCTCAACAAACACAACATGTAGCATTACATAAAAATGATCTTGATCCTGATAGGCAGCTCGCAAGATCTAAACATGAGGTACAAAGTGGAGAGAACAACCATCTAGCTACTGTTATGGACCCGTAGTCCAGGGATGAACTACTCACGCATCACTTCGAAGGAGGGCATGGTGGTGTAGACCCCTCCGGTGATGAATTCCCCTCCCGACAGGGTGCCGGGGAGAGCTCCAGAACCCTCCCGATCTCGGGATGAAGATGACGGCGGCCTCGGGTGTTTTTTGAGACTAAGTGGAATATATTTAGGGTTTACGCCTCGGGGGGTATAAATAGGCGAAAGGGTAAAGGCGGTGGAGGCCGGGGGGGCCCACACCACCCCATGGTGCGGCCAAGGGGGGCGCCGCCCTATGGTGTGGGACCCCTGAGGCCCCCCTCCGGGTCTCTTCGGGACTCCGGGGAACCTTCAGTAATTCTAAGACTTCCGGGTTTTGAATTTTCCAATTCCGAGAATATTTCCAGAACAACTTTTCTGAAACTAAAAATAGCAGAAACAAGGAACTGGCTCTGTGGCATCTTGTCAATAGGTGTCGATTAATCATATCAACAAGTCCCTCGGATGACCCGATAGGTCTTCGATTAAGTGAACGAGTAGGCGCTGGCGACAATCGTCGACTAGCAGGGGCACAGTTTTACCCAGGTTTGGGGCCCTCGTAGAGGTAAAACCCTTGCTCCTGCTCTTGAGATCTGTATTAGCAGTAGATCGATTACAAGGTGGATGCGTAAGCCAAGAGATTGATCTCGAGCTTATGGCTATGGTGGTGAAAAGTAGATTGGATCCCCCTGTGGTTCTCCTAACCTTTTATAGGTGGCTTAGGTCCCAAACCGTGTCCGGGGGGTTACAAACCCTAGCTCTAGGTCGGTAGAAGCTTTCCTTCTTGACCCGCAAGTCTTTGCGGCTGGGCTTCTATTGAGCCTTCTAGAACCGCGGGGTAGCACCTCTCTTTGGGCCTAGGTCTTGGGCCTTGGACTCGGTATGCTCACCCGACAGGTCCGGGAGTCATCCCCACGTCAGTAGCCCCCGAGTGTTTATTCGACTGATAATGAGTCGGGTAAGCACTCAAAGTGAGTTCTTGTATTCTTCAACTGGTCATTCAATCGCTTGATTTCGGGGGCGTATACCCTATGCGCGACGCGCTTACGTACTCGAGCATCGAGTGGTAAATGTGCCTTGTGTTGGCTGTTTTTGCAGAAGGGTGTGGCTCAGTCGCTTGGATCTCCCGAAAGATCAGGGCCAACTAATTGCATCTAGGGTGAAAACAGTTCTGGGCTACACGAATTCGAGACCTCTGACTCGAATCCGTCAAGGTGATCGTTGCAACTGAGCCGTGGATGTCTTATTGAGTCGAACTTAACCTTTAAAAGGGTACCTGGCGTGTCCGCTAGGATTTTTCTTCGTGTTGTTGACACGGAAAATTTACCGGAGGACGCAGCTTGAGTGCAATTCCAGGCCCACAGGAGAGATCCTTGGGTCTTACCTTCGTACTCGAAAGAATACGGCATCCAGATGTGCCTAGTCGGCTGAACGATCCAGGGTAAGGATTTGTAAGTACATCGTGTGGTAGAGTTGCGGGAGCCGCACACTCGCGATTTTACCTTAATCATGTTCTTATGATTCTTTGGGTGAAGAAATCTTCCTTTTTCTTGATCTCGTGCGAGAGAGATTTCACGTTATGAAGTTTATACGAAAGAAATTTCGTGTTGAAGTTCCCATACGAAAGAGATTTTGTGTCAGGGTGTCCATGCGAAAGAAATTTCGCATCTTGATGCTTATACGAAAGAGATTCTGTGTGTCGTGAGGTGCGCAGTGACGTCACTGCGCACTCGATCGCTCCGACTGCTCCCGATGGGACGTGCCGAAGTGAGGCAGAGTGTGCGGGCCCACCATGTCGTCTTTTTGACCAGAAACGATTGGTCGTGTCCCGGTTTTTCTGCTGGTTGAGCATTGTAAACACGCACGATCTTGTCGTAAAGATCGTGCAGGGGTAACTGTCCTCCGCCGCCTCGTTTCCGCTTCACGCGTGGCGGCTGCGATGGATGCCACGTTTGCAGATCTACAACTCGGATTGGCCTGGCTCGGGTATAAGTATTGTGACTTATGGAAAGGGTAAATTTCCCGACCCTTATTCATCTTCTTCCTCCTTCGTGCACACCTTCTTCTCATGTGAGCACTGAAGCACTCTCCAATGGTGGGCGCAAAGAAACACGGCGTCGCTGCGGCATCCTCCAAGAACGTGGCAAGCGCTTCCACTGCGGCTCCCGCGAAGAAGATCGGCGAATGGCGCTCGGCGAATACCACGAAGAATAGCATCGCCGAGATGCAAGGGGAGGGGTTGCTGCCCCGGACACCTCTAGGCGCGTGCGCATGTCTGGGAAGAAGGAGGAGACTCCGAACCCTCTAGCCACCGAGCGCGTCGTCTTCTCGGAGCATGTTGCCCGAGGTTTGTCTTTCCCCCTCCACCCATTTCTTGTCGGGATGTTGTATGTCTATGGCATACAGCTGCACGACCTTCCTTCAAACGCGATTCGGCACATTTCGTGCTTTATCGTGCTTTGCGAGTGCTTTCTGGGGAGTCGTCCGCACTGGGGGCTTTGGAAAGCCATCTTCAAAGTGTGGATCTTCCGGGAGAAGAAGCAGCCAGGCGAGAGAACTGGCGAGCCACTGAGGACCGGCGGCTTCGAGATTCAGGAGAATAAGGACATCCCCTACTTGGAGATGCACTTCGTCGATGATCGCTTGCAGAGTTGACTTTAAATCCCTAGCAATGGTGCCAGAAATTCTTGCTCCAGAAAATATGGATGGTGTGTTGGGAACCCCAAGAGGAGGGTGTGATGAGTGCAGCGATAAGAATTTCCCTCAGTTAAGAACCAAGCTTATCAATCCAGTAGGAGAAAGAGGATCTTCGGAAGGTTGATGCCACTAACGGTGGTGATGGCTCACCGGTGTCAGCAACAACGCGGAACCTGCACACAACACAACCAAAATACTTTGTCCCAACGGTACAGTGAGGTTTTCAATCTCACCGGTCTTGCTGAAAACAAAGATTAAACGTATAGTGTGGAAAATAATGTATGCTTGCAGTAAGTAAAGAAAGCAGGAAATTGTAGTTGTTTGTTTAACAGTGCAGGAAAATGGACCGGGGTTCATAGGTTCACTAGTGGTGTCTCTCCATAAAAGATAGCATGCTGGGTGAATAAATTACAGCTAGGCAATTGACAAATAAGGTTGCACCGTAGCGCACATTCGTGACATGATGACTACTATGATATTTAGTGTGGGCATTACAACAATATACATAGACCGTAATCCAACTGCATCTATGACTAATAATCCACCCTCAGGTTATCATCCGAACCCCCTTAGGTATTAAGTTGCAAGCAATAGATAATCGCATTAAGAAATGTGTGTAATGTAAGCGATGATTGTACACGCGGGCACTCACACCGCTGTTTTCTCCCTAGTGGCAATAACACATCCTCCCCCGTCACGTTTCTGTCACTCGAGCACAGACGAAAAGGAGACATGAACCCACTATCGAGCATAAATACTCCCTCTTGGAGTCACTAGCAACTACTTGGCCAGAGCAACCACTAGCGACGGAAAGCATGCAAGATCACAAATAACATATGCAATATAAAGCTATCAACTTGGCATAATTTCAATATTCATCGGATCCCAGCAAACACAGCACATAGAGTTACATAAGAACAATCTCGATCATATTAGGCAGCTCACGAGATCTAAACATGGAGGCATAGGAGGATAAGACAACCATCTAGCTACTGCTATGGACCCGTAGTCCAAGGATGAACTACTCACACATCACTCTGGAGGCAGGCATGGTGATGAAGAGGCCTCCGGTGATGATCTTCTCTCCGTCAGGGTGCCGGGAGACAGCTTCAGAACCCCCCTGATCTAGGGTTGATAACAACGGCGGCTGCGGAACTTTTTGGGGATTTTTGATCAGGTATCTAGGGTTTTCCATCCAGGGGGAATAAATATGCAAAAGGGCAAAGGCGGTGGAGCCCTGGGGGCCCACACCACCCCCTGGCGCAGCCTAGGGGGGCGCGCCACCCCATGGTGTGGTCCCCCTGATTCCCGTCTTCGACTCCTCTTCGGTCTTCTGGATGCTTCCAGGAAAATAGGAACTTCAGGATTTGTGAGGTCCAATTCCGAGAATATTTCCAAAACAACTTTTCTGAAATAAAAACCAGCAGGAAACAGGGAAGTGGCACTTGGCATCTTGTTAATAGGTTAGTCCCGGAAAACGTGTAAAAATGAAACAAAGAAAGGAGAAAACATGTAGCAATTGGCATAATATCATCATGGAGCATCAGAAATTATAGATACGTTGGAGACGTATCAAGCATCCCTAAGCTTAGTTCCTACTCGTCCTCTAGTAGGTAAACGATAAAACACAATAATTTCTGAGGTGACATTCTACTAACATAAACTTGATCGTAAAAATGTAAAATCATATCTAAGATGAGATCATAGAACTTTTGACACAAACATGATAAATAGAACTTTAATAATAAAGCATAGCAATCACTTTACATCATGAATAACAATGCAAAGAAAGATACACGTTTGTTTCAAGTATAGAGAAAGCATGGCAAAGTGATATTTCGCTAGTCCTTAGGAGTGGGGCAAAATATAAATGCCAGGACACCTTCAAAGTTCACGAGGAAGACTAGAAAAAATAATTTGAGAACAAGCAATAACACATCATGAATCAATTAATAATGTTTCTGGGGCAAATGCACATAAAACTCAGAATGGCAAAAATGCTCTCTCAACTGTGCATAAAGTTAGAAGATGGAGACTCAACATAAAAGTAAAAAAAATCCCCTTCGCAGAGGGAAGCAGGGATCACTGATGTGCTAGAGCTTTTTATTTTATTAAACAGAAGTATTAAAAGTTTGACACTGAGTGTCTATATTTTGGGAGATGTATGCTAATGTCAACGAATGGTAAACAGAAAATACAGTGCGTCACAAGCCAACTGGATTCACAAGAGCGGGTCCCATATGAAGGACGCATCTGGGTAGAAGGTCATCCCTCTTTCTCTTTTGTTTACACAATTATGCTTTGACTGATAAATCAGGGGGGGAAATAGTGAAGAGATTTTGTGTATATTAATTTGGGACTGGCCAGCTCTTCTGTCATTTGGATAAGAGGATGAAGCCACTAGTCCAGGGTGTGAAATCCAATTAACAAGTGAGATAAAGATTCTCTATTTACGTCCTCATGAGCAAAAACAGGAACATAAAGCAGGAGTTATTTTGAAGGTTTTAAAGGTAACACATGAGCAATTTACTTGGAGTGACAATTAAATACCACATGTAGGTAGGTATGGTGGACACAATGGGAAAACTTGGTTTTAGGGAGTTGGATGCACGAGTAGATATCATACTCAGTACAGGTGGAGGCTAGCAAAAGACTAGGAGCGACAAATCAAGAGAGCATAAGAGCCATAATCATGCATAGCGACATAAACATCATTAATTAAAGCATAAGCGGTATCACAAGTTCAAAAACTAAATGATCATAGAGGCTATTAGTGACTGGTTCATAGTCATAAACATGGTGTGAGCATGCGCCAAGTCAACCAAATAAAACATTCAAAGGAGAATACCATAAATTTATGCTTTAATATGACAAGAACAACTCATGAATCTTTCAGTGGCACCTTAAACACTCTCAGCTATTTGAGGCTAATCATGCTACTCGATAACCACAAGGATTTAAAACTAAAATAACATCTAGAATGATACGAAAAAGTTCTAGCGACAGTCTATACAAGTTTCTACTTGCACCATTAAAAATTCTACTTTAAACAACAGTTTTTCTCCCAACAAGCACCATACAAGATATGTTTTAACAAAAACTCTCCAAATGCTAAATCAAGCAAACATGAGAGTACTCACATAACACTACTAAAACTAACATCTCTGATAAGAGATGCATGCAAAACAGGAGCTAAATAAATGCAACATCCAGACAAAGATTAAGAATACAAAGTATTCCCATGAAAAAGCGGATCGTGTCACTCTCCAATAAAAGAATGTTGTGGTCCAACCAAGCTTATTGCAAAAATAAAAACAAACTGAAAGCAAAAATAAAAGACGCTCCAAGTAAAGCACATATGATGTGACCGAATAAAAATATAGTTTCACTAGAAGTGACCTGATAATTTGTTGATGAAGAAGGGAATGCCTTGGCCATCCCCAAGCTTAGACGCTTGAGTTTTCTTTGAATTTTCTGGGATGTACCACCGGGGCATCCCCAAGCTTAGGTTTTTCACTCTTCTTGATCACATCGTATCATCCTCTTCTCTTGACCCTTGAAAACTTCCTTCACACCAAACTTCTCACAATCTTCATTAGCAACATTAGTGCAATCGAAATAATAAATTCACATGGTTCAGTTTCAACACAAGCATAACACTCAAAAACACATTAGATACTGTCACAAATTCTTTGCCAAAAGAAAGAGATTAAGATGCAAATGCAATTATTGGCAGAAATCTGTCAAAACATGACAGCAGGTAAAGATGATTTTCTTTTCGAAAATCTTGTGTTGCTCAAATAAAAAAGTGGTCAACTAAGAAAAGTTGCGTATATATCCCAGGATTACGCACAAAAAAACTCAGGTCGTTCTGAATTTTCTGTGATTTTATACGAAATTAACAGTGGACAACAGAAATTTGTTTCCTGCGCAGAAATCCGAAATATAGCCTCAACTTTCCACTAGAGGCTTTACTTGGCTCAACAAAAACACAAAATAAAAGATACAGAGGGGTTGCTAAGGAAATAGAAAACACCCAGGTGCAAAGAAAACAAAATAAAACGAAGGAAAACGGGTTGAAAATGGAGAAATAAAACGGGTTGCCTCCCGGTAGCGCTTTTCTTTAACGCCTTTCAGCTAGGCATAGAAAGCAACTCAAGTATTTTTAAGTGAAGCATCAACATCTGTAACTTCCTCTAAATCATTATTTGCAGCAATAAGCACTCTAGGTGTTTCTGAAGATTCAACATGAAGGTCATTCTTAGTTTCATTAATCGTTTTAGGAATTTTAAGCACATATTGAGATTTGGGTTTAGTTATCTTGGGAACATACATGAATCTTTGCTCTTTTCCTACAAAGGTTTTCTCCTTTTTGATTTAAGAGATACAAAATTTGAGCTTAAAGTCCCCATAGCCTCCTCTAGTTTACCAATCCTAGAATTTTGACCATCATGAGTGTTGCCAGCTTCTAAAGCAGTGATTCTTTTATCAATAGATATTATTGATTCATTAACTTTGCTAGAATTATCAAGGAAAATTGGTAAGTTCATTTCCAAAGAGTTTAGTTTATTAATAACATCCTCCAAAGTGGTCTCAGTTTTAACAGTTATAGTGGGGGGCACTCCTACGAAACTTTCAATCAAATTGCAAGCTTCCAAGGCAGGAGTTCCTAGAAAATTTCCACCTGTAAGAGTATCTAACACATACCTATACCAGCCAGTAGTACCAACATAAAAACTCCTCGGGAGTATCAAGGTAGAAATTTTTTTGTACACCTATTATGAGCATTGTTTATTCTATACCAAGTATCTTTTAAACTCTCTCCCCCCTCTTGCCTAAAAGAACGAACCTCAACTTCAGGAATACTCATTCTAGCAAAATAAAAGCAAGCAAATAAATGACAGCTATAAAGTAAACTTTTTTTTTGTGTTTTCGATATAAAGAAGCAAAAAAAGAGAAAAATAAAAACAAGACAATAAACAAAATAAAGAGGTTGAGAGTGAGAGACTCCCCTTGCCAGAAGACTTATCTCCCCGGCAACGGCGCCAGAAATTCTTGATCGCTTGCAGAGTTGACTTTAAATCCCTAGCAATGGTGCCATAAATTCTTGCTACAGAAACTATTGATGCTGCGTTGGAACCCCAAGAGGAGGGTGTGATGAGTGCAGCTGTAAGAATTTCCCTCAGTTAAGAACCAAAGTTATCAATCCAATTGGAGAAAGAGGATCTTCGGAAGGTTGATGCCACTAACGGTGGTGATGGCTCATCGGTGTCAGCAACAACGCGGAACCTTCACACAACACAACCAAAATACTTTGTCCCAACGGTACAGTGCGGTTGTCAATCTCACCGGTCTTGCTGAAAACAAAGTTTAGACGTATAGTGTGGAAAATAATGTATCTTGCAGTAAGTAAAGAAAGCAGGAAATTGTAGTTATTTGTTTAATAGTGTAGGAAAATGGACCGGGGTTCATAGGTTCACTAGTGGTGTCTCTCCATAAAAGATAGCATGCTGGATGAACAAATTACAGCTAGGCAATTGACAAATAAAGGTTGCACCGTAGTGCACATTCATGACATGATGACTACTATGATATTTAGTGCGGGCATTACAACAATATACATAGACCGTAATCCAACTACATCTATGACTAATAATCCACCCTCAAGTTATCATCCAAACCCACGTAGGTATTAAGTTGCAAGCAACAGATAATCCCATTAAGCAATGTGTGTAATGTAAGCAATTATTGTACACGCGGGCACTCACACCACTATTTTCTCCCTAGTGGCAACATCACATCCTCCCCCGTCACGTTTCTGTCACTCGAGCACAGGCGAAAAGGAGACATGAACCCACTATCGAGCATAAATACTCCCTCTTGGAGTCACTAGCAACTACTTGGCTAGACCAACCACTAGCAACGGAAAGCATGCAAGATCACAAATAACATATGCAATAAAAGACTATAATCAACTTGGCATAAGTTCAATATTCATCGGATCCCAGCAAACATAGCACATAGAGTTACATAAGAACAATCTCGATCATGTTAGGCAGCTCACGAGATCTAAACATGGAGGCATAAGAGGAGAAGCCAACCATCTAGCTACTGCTATGGACCCGTAGTCTAAGGATGAACTACTCACGCATCACTCCAAAGGCAGGCATGGTGATGAAGAGGCCTCCGGTGATGATCTCCTCTCCGGCAGGGTGCCGGAAGACAGTTTCAGACCCCCCCTGATCTAGGGTTGATGACGACGGCAGCTGCAGAACTTTTCGGGGATTTTTGATCAGGTATCTAAGGTTTTCCATCCGGGGGGATAAATAGGAGAAAGGGCAAAGGCGGTGGATCCCTAGGGTCCCACACCACCCCCTGGCGCGGCCAAGGGGGGCGCGCCACCCCATGGTGTGGGCCCCTAGTGCCCGCCTTCGACTCCTCTTCGGTCTTCTGGGTGCTTCCGGGGAAAATAGGATCTTCGGGATTTGTGGGGTCGAATTCGAGAATATTTCCAGAACAACTTTTCTAAAATAAAAAACAGCAGGAAACATGGAACTGACACTTGGCATCTTGTTAATAGGTTAGTCCCGAAAAACGTGGAAAAATGACATAATGAAGGGAGAAAACATGTAGCAATTGGCATAATATCATCATGGGGCATCTGAAATTATAGATACGTTGGAGACGTATCAGTCGACTCAGCCGAGGGATGGCGCCGAAAGTGGTTCTATGTTGCGGACGACAGCGCGGGTGGCATCCCTGAGTTCCAGCCATTCGCCGTTCTGAAGCGGCGGAAGTCTTGGCTGCACTCCCTCTCAAGTCTCAGCCGAGGAGGGCAAGGTCGTCGCCCCTCTACTCGCAAAGGTGGCGCGCTTCCGCGAGAAGGAGCAAGGGACCCTGCTAAATGGAATTCATCTGGCGGGTGTGTTTCTGCGCCGGAGGATCCAGCCCGTCTAGGCGAGGCTGACTCCCATGTGGGAATACACCGGCGTTGATGACCCGAGCCGCGTATGCGACGATATTCTCGCGAATGCCGAATTCGACAAGAAGATCGCAACCATCACCGGTTTGAAGAAGGGAGAGGGCTACTCAGCGTGCCCTCTCGACCCATTCGAAGCATCGAAACCTCCCCCCGGCTGAGGTGAGTTCTTTGTTCTTCTCTTTTGCCTTTTATTTCTTCCAGTTCGAGTTTTCATCGGTTGAAAACTTTTCTTTGTTTTCTCTTTGCTTTTGTAGAGCTAGAGTGTGGCAACGTGTTACCCACCAGTTTTTGTAGACGATGTCTCAGATCTTTTGGCGAGTCACGTTGAAGCTCCTCTCGAGACCATTGCTGAGGCTGATTCGAGCTCCGAGTGGGACGATATAGAGGAGGCGGAAGAGTCGGATGGCGATCAGCTTCATTACCACAAGCACTACAAGCAGGAGCAGGATGAGGAGGAAGTCACCTCTAAGGATAACTCCTTGGGTGATGCTCCCGTCGAGATAGCTGAGCCTCTTCGGGTGACTCCTCTTAACGTTCTTCCTCCCGTGATTCGTCAGCCGAAGATCTCCACCGCCTGGAATCCCGACAACCTTGACGATGATGATGAGGATGAGTAAGTACCGCAGATTCTACCTTTTTCGTGGATTTTCTTCTGTCTTTTCTTTGTATGATTTTATCTTTTGCAGCAGTCTTGCGACTATCAGCACGGGCCAATTCACTTCCTCGATTCCATCCTTGAAGAGGAAGGAGGCCGCCACGGACCCCACTCCAGCTGCAGATCTTACTCGAAGATCTCCGAGCCCATCAAAGGCGACCGAAGCTCCGGGGTATGGGATGCCCAGCTTCGCGGGTGGACGACCTGCAGATGCTTGAGTGTTTGCTAGCCAAGAGGTCTCGGGTAGCTCGGCGGATCCCCTGTCCACTTCTCAGGGCAAGGTAAAGTTTCTTTTCCTTTCTGGGGAACTGCCTTACATGTTTTCCTTTATCGGGTGCACGATAGTGCTCCCGATGGGAGTAGCCTCCGAGTCTATGGCCAGTTGCTTGCAGTTGGCCATGGACTCAAGTCGAAGTTTTGCCTTTTCCAATTTGTTTTATGATTTTGTGTTTCATCGGGTGCATGGCATGCTCCCGATGGGAATAGCCCCCGAGGCTATACTTGACTGTGTACAGTCGCGTATAGGCTCAAGTGCTACCTCTCTAATTTTGACTCGGAGTTTTTGCAGGCCCTTCTTGATTCCCTCGGTGCTTTTGGGCGCCGAGTTCTTTCGGCTGAAGAAGATTGCGTTTCTGTTCGGGGGATCGCGACCAGCTCGTCCAGGACAGCCGCTCCCTTCAAAGTAAGCTCGCACACACTATTTTCCTTCACCGTTTCTTTCTGGTTGCAATTGTTGTTTCAATCGCGTCTTTTGAACTACAGATGAAGTTAACCGCTTGAAGGCTGAGAAGGCAGAGGCTCTCTCTCGGGTGAAAACCCTTGAGACGGAGCTGGAGTCCACCCGAAAGGAATTGGATTCCATACGCAAGCGCTCGGGCGACAGTCTCGCGAAACCCAGGGAGCTCTGAAGTAGCTGGAGGAGGCGAGCGTGAAGTACGACAATGATCTTGTCAACTCATCCGTCCTTTGGCTCAGAAACTTGCTGGTGGGTTGCGTTTTATCTTCCTTCAACTACGGCCTATCTTTTTCCTTTTCTGATACTTGTTCTATCTCTGTCTTAGACGCCATTGGAGTCGGGTTGGAGCTGCCCAGACAAATGCGGGTCGATGCACTCTCTGACTCGTGTGCTTAGCTACAGGAGCATGCGAACAGGGTCTGATCCCTCGTCCACGACGCTACCCGAGTTCTAACGCAGTTGCATGAGCGCCTGCTCGTGGATGTGGCGGTTCTGCCTACTCTGAGTGGTCTCCTACAAGTTTTCCTAGGCGATGAAGATCTCCTCCATGAGTACTCGCTTGCGCAGAGCGAGTGTGGGGCCAAGACGGCTATCCAGTTTGCCCTGGCGCATGGTATCTCAGGTGACCTGGAGAAGGTGTACTCAGAGGTTCCACGAGACTCGATGGGCAAAATGGTAGCGCTCCGTCCTTTTGGCGACCGTGCTGAGGAGCTTGTGAAGATGCTTTCCGGGGTACTCTCCCGCGTTGGGCGTAAGGACAGCCTGCTGCGAGCGGAGCTACCTCTGTAGTTCCGTAGAACAATTCTTGTTTCCGTGTGCCTTCAAATGTAATGAACCTTGGGTTGTATTCCCGTACTTTGTTTTGTCCAACCGAAATGTTTTCGAAAGTGTCAGTGTTTTATGTTTGTGCCTTACTTTGTATGCTCCCGATGGGAGTAGCCCCGGAGCACCCGAAAATCTTGGGTGGTATATTCTCGAGTGGGGTATTGTACTGTCTCTGAGTCTTCGTCGTTCTTTCCAGGTGGTGGATTCCAGCGGAGGTTCGTCAAGTGGAGCTCCTTCTTCGGTTGGTCCGTTGGTTGCCGCTTCAATTACGTTTGCGTCACTCCGTGATCGTGTTGCGGATGGTGATCGTAAGCTTAAGGCTCTGCAAGGCGTGGCTGATGTTGCCAAGTCGAAGCAGAAACTTGCGGTGGAGCACGAGCAATTTGTAGGAGGAGGTGGCAAGTGTTGCAAAGGGCATGCTCTATAAGTCCATCGAGCCCCCAGGTGTGTTTTTGCATGTTGTTGCGTGCGCTCTGACACTTTCGCTATTTATGCAGTTGTTGAACCTGATGGGGCGTGCGAGGACCACTGGGTAGACAATCGAGTTGTTTAGGAATCAAGAAGCTCCAACCCTCACGCGAGTAATTTCTGGTCTGATCGCAACCATGGTTTTATTTTGGCCACTCTTCAATACCGGGTGAGGAAGCATCCCAACTTTTAATAAAGATGGAACACCTGTGTTATTGTGCTAGTCCCTGGATCAATTGCTAGCACCACAGTACAAAATGAAATATCATGGAAATGCGTCAAAATTCTATTACATCGCATGGTCCAGTCTTTACAAAATAGTGTTACAACTTGCATAGTATTAGAAGACTAGCAGAAAACAAATAAATACAGCGGAAAGCATAGTACAACATTGAGCCCATCTGCTTCATGTGCCACAGGAAAAACATGTTGGCGATAGTCTCGAGATCCTAAACGAAATCCTCACTCGTCTTCAGAAACATCTGCAATATGGAATATGCAGCCACAAGGAGGCCCGGATAGAATGGGTCCTCAAGCTTAGAATCACTTGGCCTAACCTTTAATACTTGTCAGCATCTTTTCATCCGGGTCGTACTAAAGGCAGGTAGACTGAACACATGGCACCTGTCCCAATGACTGGTACACTGACGGTGGCTTATTGGTTCCTTCCTCCCTTCCATCCTCAAGTCTTACTTTCCTTGATGCCTTAGTTCACTTGATGCCCGATTCATTCCTCCCTATATTCAATCTCTCGAGCCATATTCTAGAGTCAGGTTTTACATTACTTGCCTTTCCTTACTTTCTTTACTTCGGTAGCCTTTATTGTATTGACTCCCTTGTGGCTGCATATTCCATATTGCATATGTTTCTGGAGACGAGTGAGGATTTCGTTTAGGATCTCGAGACTATCGCCAACATGTTTTGCCTGTGGCACATGAAGCAGATGGGATCAATGTTGTACTATGTTTTCTGCTGTATTTCTTTGTTTTCTGCTAGTCTTCTAAGACTATGCAAGTTGTAACACTATTTTGTAAAGACTGGACCATGCGATGTAATAGAATTTTGATGCATTTGCATGATATTTCATTTTGTACTGTGGTGCTAGCAATTGATCCATGGACTAGCACAATAACACAGGTGTTCCATCTTTATTAAAAGTTGGGATGCTTCAAAATGGTATCAGAGCATTGTGTTGCCTGTAGTATTCGAGACCTTAAGTTTGGAAAAGACACTAGGTTGAAAACCTATTTTATTCAAATCTTCTAAAGACAAAACTTATTATCTTTCTCATATCCTCTCATCTACTATTCAACCTCAAAATCTTCTTCTCTTATTATAGATGACCTCCCTGGTATACCATCAAGAGAAGTTGGTGGATATCATGCCCTGAAGTACAAGAATTATCCTTCACACAACTTGAAGAAACTACAGAGAAGATCATTGAAGAAACTTAGAAGTTAGACTCCCCAGCAATCAGAAACACTCCAGACATTTGAAGAAAATCCATAAGATATAGATAAGACCACCAATCTAGTTACCTTGTTAGAATGTAGCATCCCAACTTTTAATAAAGATGGAATACCTGTGTTATTGTGCTAGTCCCTGTATCAATTGCTAGCACCACAGTACAAAATGAAATATCATGCAAATGCATCAAACTCTATTACATCGCATGATCCAGTCTTTACAAAATAGGATTACAACTTGCATAGTCTTAGAAGACTAGCAGAAAACAAAGAAATACAGCGGAAAACATAGTACAACATTGAGCCCATCTTCTTCATGTGCCACAGGCAAAACATGTTGGCGATAGTCTCGAGATCCTAAACGAAATCCTCACTCGTCTTCAGAAACATCTGCAATATGGAATATGCAGCCACAAGGGAGTCAATACAATTTAATGTATTGGCAATAACACTATGGTGGATATAAACGGCAAGACTAATACTACATGCTCATTTGGCTGAGTGGAGTTTTGGCTAAGTTTGCATAAAGCCAGTTTTCTCCTATCTCTTTTGTAAAACAACTTTTCTTTTCAAGGGGTGGCATCATTGGACTGAAATCCAAGCACCACAAATACTGTTCACTTAGTCCAAATTTTAATTATTGAAAATGGTGATGTGATTCTTCCGTCCTTCCTTGTCCAGCTGCTCATAGTTGTCCATAACCGGGGACACGGCTAAGATCTTAGTTTGTTGACTCTGCAGAGCTTGTGCACTTTCACCTTCAGACCCAACTCAACCCAAACATCCTATACCCTGAGTGCATTAAGGAAAGGAGAAGAATAGAGACGAGATCTTTCAGAAGCAAGAATCCAACCCAATGGCAAGACCGTTCCACCTATAATTATGCTACATCTGCTTGTCAAGCCCGGGCTGAACCCTCACAACTTAGTTGATCAAGACAGAGCCATATGACTAAAGGCTGCACTGGAAGCAATCTAAACTTGGGGAACATCATAATCACTTTGTTCTGGGTGGCATTCCTCAAGTGAACAACCCCTCGGGGAGACACTCAACTCTCATCAGCCAAACAACCAAATCCACCCAGGTGGTTCATTGAAGTTTATACTTAGTAATTTTCCTCATCATCAAGTAAAACAATTTTTTATAGCAAGGCTAAGCATCTACTAAGTACCAAGGCATCAAAATAACAAGGTATAAGGATGGCTACACACTACTAGGATATAGCATAGCATAATATAACTTAGTAAAATTTCCTATCAATGCATACTACTCAAAATCAACTAATGCATATAGAAAATAATGGGTAGTTGATGGTGTGTTACTTTCCTTGTTGAAGTTGGTGAAGATATCACACTCTCTTCACAAAAGATCGTTGCTCTCCGTACAATCTATTCATTAACAACACAAAACTAAATAAACAAGCATCCTAACAAACAAACATACAAGTGTAGAAAACATACATAGCAACTAACATATCAAAAGGGGCTTAACTAAGTTGGTTAGGACAAGGTTTGGGTTTGAAATATTTATTCTTTCTTGGTTCCATACTTGTTAAGGGATTTCCAAGAGTTTACTTGGGATGGACTAGGTTGATCTTGATGTGATCTAACTTTATTATAACCATACTTGTCGAGGAAGTTCCAAGAGTTCACTAAGAATAAACATATTACTTCTTCAACTAAAGTAATACATTGTAAACCCTTGGTCATATTCACCTTCAAAAATATTAAAGTGACTATGTTAGTATTTTCCATTGTGGTTAGGGTAGGTCTACTAACTTCATCATCAAAGGGAAAATATTACTAAGTCTTGGGTTTTCCATTTGGGTCAATGGTTGGACAAAAACAACTTGTTATTCTTCAACTTGTATGGATTTCTCCTAGACCTCATGTGATTGCCTTCTTGAAAATCATCATCATGCCATCTAAATTGTTTCCTTCCTTGGTGTGGTGCTTCTCTTGGTCTTGATAGTCTTCATGGTTTTTTTTCACTAGTTGTTTCCCAAGTGGTGTGGTCACAACTAAGTGTTTTATTTAACAATGTGAAAATATTACTAAGTCAATTTGAAAAGAAAGAAAATAGAAAAGACAGAAAGAGAGAGGTAGATGTCTTCTTCTTGATTTTCTTCATACACTTGTACTTCCTTGAGTTGCTTCTAGTTGTGGAGTCCAAGTCTTTTATTCAAAATTTCTTCAATGATATTATTGTAGCTCTTCATGTTGCCACCAAGTTGGAGCTGAAGTTTTCTTCTTGTGCTTGAGTCTTGATCTCCAATTTGCTAGCTTGATGATTTCTTGAAGCATGAAAGGGGAGTGGAGAAGTATATAGAAAACTAAATTTCACTACTTGGTACTATATGTGATTGACACATTCTAAGGACTTGGCTTGGATCCAAATAGTCATAACATCAAGGAATAGATAATGGAAACAAAATCTAAGACATGGTGAAAATGGATATATCACTATGTTGTGTTTTTGGTCAAAAACACATGTCCATGGTCCAAGGGTGTTCAAAATGGTTGGGCAAGGTTTTTCTGGTCCAAGGTTGTCAAATGGAACAATTTTGCAAAAGGAACTATATTGAAAATATTTATAGAAATTAATCTATGTCAAAAATACTCAAATAGACAACTAAATTATAAATTCAATTTTAATTTGTTCAATTATTATTTTGGGACAGAGGATATGAAAGTACACATCCTAAGGTTTCCAAATATATTTTATTTACAATTTTTGGATTTGTAGAATTTGAATTATGCCAAATTTCATCAAACAAGCATATTTGAATTTGAACAGATTTAAGTTTGTCAAATTTGAATTTGGCCAGTGCCAAAAGTTTCTATATGTCAAGGGCTTTTCAAAAAGTCCAAGATTGCTAAATTTGGCTAAGTGGTTGAAAAGTTATGATAGTTCAAAGTTGTAGGGACTAAACTGCAAAATTACAATTCTATTTTTATTCGGAAACAATTCCAGAGATAGACTGGGCCGAAAACAACTTATCTGTCGCGCAGGGCAACAGACAGGAATTGGGCTTGGGCCGGTTACACGCCACGCTGAGCGACGGATAAAGAACACAACACTCGCTGACTGGGAGGGCCACGTGGCGCACTACGATTCGACGATACCGGTTCGTTTAAGTAATTCTATCCTAGCCTTTGGATCTGCATCTAACGGCGCGGGAGGGCTAGGGTTACCTCTGGCCGGACTTCTTCGCCGGAAATGTCGCGCGGTGGCCGGGGCGCAGGGAGTCGACGGAGATGGTGGTCCGGTGGCCCTCGGGCTCGATGGAGGCCACGATGATGATCATCTCGACTCGGCGAGCAAGATGGAGGCGGTGGTGCGATCTCTCGCTTCCATAAACGATGGCGCATCGTGGATGGAGTGGCTCGGGCGCCGGTGAAACTCCGGTGTGCATGTCGCGGGTGATTCTCTGCGTAAACAAATGAAAGAAGAGCATCATCAGGTGCGCCTTGATACTACTGTTCGAAGAAGACAGAGAGGAATGGCGGGGACACACACGGTTGGCCGGGATCGGTGATGGACTATGGTGACAGAAGCTTCTCCGGCGAGCTATTACTGAGGCGTGGGGGCGAGAAAAGGAATGGATCAAGAGGGAAAAGTAAGGTGCACAGGAGGGATATAAGGTGGAGGCTCGGGGATATCAATTCGGGCGCAGAAACGGCTGAATTGAAGGAGATTGAATTCTCCCATTTCGGGAAGAAACAGAAGTGAGGTTGATGACGAGGTGACGTCATCACGACGTCAGCATTTTTTTCCTTTTAGTTCCTGTTTTTAATATCTTTTAATTGGTAAATCCATTTAACCTCAAACCAATTGCAAATTCTTTGTAAAAATAATATCTTTCACTTAGAAACATTTCTGTAAACTTTTCAACATGTTTTTATTTTTGAATTTTGGAATATTGTATAATTCCCTAATAGTTTCTTAAAGTGGTTTTTAATTTAGAAAATTAACAAATATAAATATTTGTCAAATAGAATTTCAGTAGCTTTATGATGATCAAATATTACTTTCCAAAACCATTTCAAAGTGTTTTTGTCTCTTTTATGTTTTGAAAATTATAATTAATTCACTAATATACCATTTTAAAATAGAAAACGATAAAAATGGGGTTTTTGATTAAATAAAATTTCAGAGACATTAAACATGTCAAATACTATTTTTGAAAGTCATTTCACATCACTTTTATATTTTATAAATTTAAGATTTCAGTGATTTACAAATAGTAACTTTATTCCATTTTAAAATTTAGAAAATTATAAATTGATGTTTATTGTCTATTTAAAATCTCAGAGACATTTTACAAGTCATATATTATTTTGAAAGCCATTTTTAAACCACTTTCACATTTTATAATTTTTGGAGTTGAAGGATTACTAATAGTAACTTAATGCTATTTAATTAGTTCATATCAAACTATTAATATTTGTTGATCAATAAATTTAGAATAAAACCATAAGTCATAATATTGTTTTCAAAACCTTTTTGTTATGTTTTTTTTAAAGCAATGCATTTCATTTTCACCCCTTCATGTTTAAAACTTGGAATAACAACTAAAAAGTTATTATTAAAACATTTTATTCTCATCAAATATTTTTGAGGCTTAGGACTTTATTAAGGGTTATAATATTTTATTGTTGTTGCCAAAATAATTTCAAGGTAATATTTGAATTGAAAACCTTTTATGTAATAAAGTTTGCTAAAGATAAAATGGTTTTCTTTATGTGAGAAAATTCATTTGAGAGGGTTTTAGGGTTTATGGAATAGAGGTATAATGGATTCTTAATTTCAATTTTCATTGATTTATGTATTGTTTCCTTTTGTTTCTTGCATCTCATTTGGTTTTTGGTGGCTTGCATAACATGAACAAAAAGTTTCAAATTTTAGTGATTTTTGGACTTTCCAAAAATCAGGGATGTTACATTAGAACAACTTCAGCGTGTTAGTATATTGACCATACCAATGAGTGTGGTATGACAATATTAGTTGTTTTTGAAAACTTTGTTGTTTGGTGTGATGAATGAGTTGTTTTATGTTTGTTATGTGTTGTTTGTAAGATGAGTTTCTCTGTTGTGCTTGGATAGGAACCTCCTATAGCGATCTTTATAACCTTTACTCATCCCTCCCTAACACCCCAAACAGATGCCTAACCAGAATGCCAACAACCCTGAGAAGTCAATAGCAATGAAGATGCTACTAAAAGCTCGGACTCGGTTGATACAACTGATGACCCAGAGCCAAGCTAGCAACCCTAATATGGAGTTAAACCCAGGAATGCAACAAGTGTTGGATACTCAATCACAGATAGTGAAGATGATGTCCCAAAACTTGGCCAATAGTGAAAACAATCAGTCACTGATAGCTAGAGATAACCATGAGACAGAACAAGAAATGTTTTCAACACTCAATGCCTGCAAATCTTGTGGAGAGATAGGACACTATTCCAAAGAATGTCCTGATGAGTGGCCCCATGGTGATGCAAACAACTCAACTGAAGGATACTTCCCTCAAGTTACTTGCTTTTTGTGTGAAGGAACAACACATGTTCCAACACAATGTCCACTTTACCCCATGGTACAACAAGTTGGACAAGAAGCCAAAGTGGGAATTCTCACTGCAATCCAAGAGAACTTAGGAAAACTAGAAGTGAAGGGAAAACGCAAGCTGGGGACTATTCAGATGGACCATGTCAAGATGAACACTGGAGCCAAGACTGCCCCACATGCCCATTCATCCAAACACACCACCAAGAATTGTTATTCTTGTGAAGAAGATGGACATTTATCTAGGAATTGTCCCAACAAGCAGCCTAGATCTTCAACCAACATAGTTGAGTATACTGGACAACTGTATGAAGACATGATGGCCAATATTACGCCAATGAAAAGGAAGAAGGACCTAAGCAAAGTCACTTGCTTTCAGTGCAGAGATACAGGACATTATGCCAATGACTGCCCTGAAAAGAAACTTCAGAACCCCAACTACTTCCACAAAGACATCAGTCAAGTGTTGTGCTTTAAGTGCATAAATAAAGGGCACTGTGCCAAAGATTGTCCTGAAAGGAAGAAGAAAGGGGAATAATAATTCAAGGAGACCAATACTGCAAGAGGACATGCTAAGCAACAAGTTTGAGTCTTATGCAAAGTCTTCTTTTGGAAATGAATGGTCCTTAGAAGATACTTCTGGTGTAATGAACTACAATGAATGCTTGAGAAATTTGTTCCCATTTTAATAAATAAGATGATGTTGTGAAATCCTCTCAACTTGGTATTTTGATTGACCAAAAGAGTGACCCCTTAGTGTCAAAGGTAGTTCAACATACCTATGTTGGTCTACAGCTCTACCATGAAGGAAAGTTCTACTCAAGCCAATCTAGAATCAAGCAACACTCCAATCTAATGAAAATAGACTACCCACAAAAAATTCTTTTAAGGGTGGTAGCCCACCCAGTTGTTCTGGAACCCAGTTACCCAATCCTAATCTTTCTTTCTAGCCTTCCCAAATCTCGGTACGAGATTTCTTTTAAGGGTGGTAGTCTGTAACATCCCTGATTTTTGGAATTTTCAAAAATCAGAAAAATTTAAAGCTTTTGTTTCCATGTTAAGCAAGCCAACAAAATCCAAATAAAACTTAAACACAAAGGAAACATTTTTCGATTATTTCAAATGTTATTGCAAATGATAATCCTAATGCCTCTGTTTTCTAAGAACCTTAAATCCTCAAAATAAATAATCATGCAAAGAAATTGATTTCCTATTTGCAAGCCTTAAGAATATAAAATGATTTTACATAAAAAAGTTGTTTCTAGATTGTTGTCGTCTTCTATTTAAAAATAATAATTTATCCTTCTATTATTGGATTTATAAAATATTTTCAAAACTAAAAATTAACTATATCATTTTTCACTTACTATATCAAATTTCTACTATGAAGTGTTTTCATGAAGTATATTGATTTTAAAATAAGTCAACTGACTATGGGAAACAATATTTTCATTTATACAGGTCTCTAAAATTTATTTGACCATATTTTCAATTTATATTTTCCCCTATTTTGAAAATAGTATTTAGTGGCTGTTATAGAATTAATCATGTTACGAAAATATAAAATTTTAAACATGTTAAAACAACACATAAATGTTTCCTTTTTATAGAGAATGTTATTACAAAACCATAGGTTTTTGTTAGAGGCATTTTGGAATTATAAAACAATAGTTATGTTTTATTAAAGAAAATAGAAAGCAGAAAAAGGAAGAAAAAAAAAGGAGCGCAACAGCCCAACAAGACCGGCCCAACCCCCTATCCCTATCCCCCGCCCGCGAGCAGCACAGAGGCCTAGCCAAACCAGCCCAGGAGCAGCCCGTGCCCCCTCTCTTTTCTCCCAATGACCAATGGGGCCCGCATGACGCCAGCGCTACGTCACCGTGACGTCGACCTCCTTCCTCTCGTGCACGACAACAACACCTGAACACGGGAAGGACTCAATCTCCCGATTTCTTCGTGTGCAAGGCACGAAGTGAAAATCCGAGGCCCCCTTATAAAAGCCCTACCTCAGCTATCCGTTTCCCCTCTATTTTCCTCTCTGATTTCGCCTCCAGGCCGCTACTATTCGTCGTCGGAAGAAGAAACCCTAGCCGTCGTCCATCATCCATCTCCGCCGGTACAGGAGGTCCTCTCCACCTAATCTTGGCCTCCCCTCTTCCCCTCAACCGTGCGCAGCCTCCTCACCCCTTTCAAATATTTTTGGTGCAGTGAAACAATGACGTCGTCTACCACCGAGGCTCACTGGAGCCCCGAGCTCCCCATCTACACCGCGTCGACGATTCCGGAAGCGATGAGAATTGCTGCCGCCATAATCGACTTCGTCTTGTCGTTCCGCGCCTCCTCGTCTCTCCTCGAGCCCGTACGACCACCCGGGGCCAACACCGTCGAAAATCCGGCGATCTGCGCCACCACGTCGCCATATTCCAGCGAAGCAGCTCCGCCCGGTGAGCTCCCCTCTCTCCTAGCCGTCCGATCTGGATCGAACGGATCCTCCTGTTTCATTAACTAAAGAGGTACGGTGCAATCTCGTGCATCCACCGTTACTTAGATCCAACGGCCCTGAGCCATGATCCAGCCGAAATGGTTTCGACCAATCAGAGGCCACCGTTTAGCTTATCGCGGATTGCCCAATTTCTGTAACAGAAAAGCCCCTGTGATTTTACAGAAAAGCCCCCCAGCTTAGAACTTTAATAACTTGTGAACCCCTTAGCCAAATTGAATAATTTTGTACATTTTGAAATCAGCAAGATGTGTAGAACACTTAAGAATCAAGAAATTTCACCTTTGATACGTGAACACACTTGTTATTTGTATATCTTTGTTAATCATGATTTGTTAATAACTTTTGTTTTTTAAATCCAATTTGTACAAATTTGAACTTTTTGAAAATACTGATCATGTAGACTCTGTTAGTACTGGCCAAAATTAAAATTGACTATTTAAAACTTGTTCAAATTCAAATATGCTTGTTTGGTGATTTTTGGCATAGTTTAAATTCTGTAAATCCAATTTTTGCAAATAAAATATTTTTGGATACCTTAGGATGTTACTAACAGTAACTTGCGCCCAAAATAATTTTTTGCTAAGTTAAAATGGTTTTGATTGTTATATGCTCATTTGACTATTTCTGACTTAGTTTATTTTCTGTAATTATTTTCAATATGTTTTCTCTAGCAAATTCGTGCTAAGGACTAACCTTAGACCAGAGAGACCAAAACCAAAGCCCTTAGAATATTTCTAAGTTATTTTTCCTAGTTGACCCTCCTAGTTGAAAACCACTAAGTCTGGATTAGTGAAAATCCATGGAGATGATGCTACAATTGTCAACTCGAAGATTTTCAACATGAAGATAGAAAACTCATGAAGGACTTAGCAATTTCAGAAGCATCTCCAAGAAGTGGAAGCACTTAGAAGAAAATCAAGGGGAACTTCAAGAAGACCAACCTCATCTCTCTTTTTCTCTAAGTCTTTTCTCCCCTTTCATTTTTGTTCCTTTAGAACTTATGCTATGGCTAAGTTAGATAAAGACCAGTCCCTAGTTAGTACGAGTGTTGGAAATTTCAATGAAGTCACCAACAAGGAGGAAGCTACAAAGGACCCTGGAGATTTTCCAAGACCAATCATGTGAAGACTTAGAATTTGTTTTCAATATGATTAATGTATTGCCAAGACTTAGAATTTATTTTCCCAAGTGAGATGAGAGTTTTGACCAAGACTTCAACAAGGATCTCATCAAGAAGAATAACTTCAACAAGGAGCCAACTCCAGAAGAATAATCTCCCAGAAAACGAAGAAGAAGAAGATAAGATTTTACAAGTCCTTTATTAAGGAACTCTAACAACACCTACTACCTCTCTTATTCTATATGACTAAGTCCCTATAATTCTAGATAGATACTTCAAATGTTTTTCTTCAACTCAATAAGGAGTACTACAAGCAAGGCCATTGAAGAAACATGAAAGACTTATACATCAGAAGCCGCTCAAGAAGATGGAAGAAGGACTTGGAGAAAACAAGACAGAAATTGATTTGATCTTTGTGTGATCTTTTGATCAAAAACTAACCCTTAGTCACAAAGGAAAAACCACTAACAAGAATTTCTTAGTTCTCTGTGTGTATTGAAATAACAAGTTTTCCTTTTGCATATTAGAGTAAAGGTGATAATCCTTAGTGAAACTTTTGTTCAATAAGTTTGGAATCCTCAAGACACAATCCTTAGCCATTTTCCATACACTAAACCCAAATAAAACAATTCCTTTGTAGAATAAATTGTTGTGTTAAGTTTGTTGGTTGTTATCTCTACTATATAACGTGACGACAAGTACGTCGTACGTTGTACGCTCGCTAGCGTGAGTCTTTTTCCTGATCGATCGCTGGGTGTTATGCGATCGCGTGAGTCGTTTTCTCTATGAATTGTTGGTTATAGGCCTTCTTAATTCTTATGGCATCTCCGACTTGGATAGGTGTGGGCCGGCCCTATAAAAATCCATTGATACGTCTTAACAACTGTAGATACTTGAAGAAAACCACACGCTAAAAAAAGGGAACAGCGCACGCACGCGATCTCTAAAAACCGTGTTTTTTTTTGTCCCCCGGCCGCACGTAAATGACCCGAGGATGTATCCATGACGATCCCGCCATACGTAGCACGTATCAGGTGCGATTCTCTAACCGCTATATATCTCCGTCGAAGATGCAGATCGAGCTAGATACAAAGATCGGGACTCGGCGTCGTCAACGACCAGCAGCGCCTCCACGCGCTGCATGACCTGCAGACCGCCGGACTCCACGCTCCCGCCTCTGTGGGTTCCCATTTGTCCCACGGGAAGAGCCACAAGAACCGGCACCCGCGGCGTCGTCGATTAGATCGAGCACCGCGCCGGTTGTCACGATGAGCGCGCATGGAGAGCTCGAACAGGGCAGAGGACCCGTCAGCGTGTCGCGGTTGGCATACAGCATCGGTCTCGACCGGGACGCCGACTTCGAGTGAAGGCTCGCCGCGGCAACTCGCGCTCCCACCGACAAGCACCATCAGCTGGCGGTTGGTGCCTCCACGCGCTGCATGACCTGCAGACCGCTGGACTCCACGCTCCCGCCTTTGTGGGTTCCCATTTGTCCCACGGGAAGAGCCACGAGAACCGGCGCTCGCGGCGTCGTCAATTAGATCGAGCACCGCGTCGGTTGTCACGATGAGCGCGCACGGAGAGCTCGAACAGGGCAGAGGACCCGTCAGCGTGTCGCGCTCCCACCGACAAGCACCATCAGCTGGCGGTTGGCGTACCAGATCAGCCTCAACCGGTAGGCCGGCTTGGATCGCGGCCTCGCGGCAATGGCATTATGCTGGAGCAGCAGTAGCAGCTCGGGCTTGACCGGAGCAGAAGCAGGCACTCGCGGAGAGGCGGCAGCAGCTCAGGCATGGAGGGAGGAAGATCTTGGTGAGGTGGCGTCGTACGTGGAACTGGGACCATCGGCAAGGACTGGAACACGGTAACGCTGACAAAGGCGACGGTGTCGCACCGGTGCCGGGGAAGATCGGGACCAAGCACTCGATTGAAGGCATCTCCGGTAAATTCTGGACCTGGAGGAAGAGGGCGGTGACGCGGAGCTCTTGGCCTGCTCGAGGACCTGCTGGGCGACGGGGCATGGCAGGACCGCAGGACAGGTAGCCGGCGGCGACGAGCGCGTGGGAGCTGTGTGTGGCATGGGATTATGGGAAGGACGTGCAGGAGAAGTGAAGCAGGGCGCGAGGAGAGGCCGGGTCCTCCGCAGGGCTGGGTGGCGACGAGCCGGTGCTATCAGACCTCGCCGGAGAATCGGTCCACCCAGGCAGTTGTGAGAAAAAAAAGAGTACAAGATAGTATAAGGAAAAAAGAAAATAACCACGTCATGCTGACTATGGGTACCGCCGCCGGTCAGAAACAACGTCAACTGAGCTAAACTGACCAAATACTGTTTCTTGCAAAGAATAGATGATGAAATGACGATTTTTCGTGAAATTTTTCAAAGTGGTGGTTTTCTGTAGCCAGACAAGTATTGACAAAGATGACAGGACCATATACTCCCATGGCTGTTTCAACGGACAAAAGATATGCGACCAGGTTATGCCTGGCACCAATTTTGTTCATGTACACCTCCAATATATACATATCCTTGGTTTTCTATAGCCAGAGAAGTATTGCTAGAGTACCGGATATTTGCGTGTGCTAACGTACGTGGAAGTTTCTTTTAGTGTAATCCCTGCATCTCAAATTAAGTGTCGCAAAGTTTGACAAAAATGGATGTATCTAACACTAAATTATGTTTAGATACATCCACTTTTGTCAAATTTTGCGACAATTAATTTGAGATGGAGGGAGTATTTCAAGCAGAATATTGTTTTGTTTGGAGTAACTTACGGTTCATAAACTGTGGGGAATATACAATCGATAATCATGATCTTAATATGTGAGAAATACGTTGTTGACTGAGAAAGTATATATGCAGAGTTTATTTCACATACCATATTCAATGTTTTTTTAGAACATTGTTGTATGTTATCACTTTTGATAATGGAATTGTTTCCCAGGGATAGCGGCACCTAGGTGGGCGAAGGCTCCAATTTCAGGACTTGGTATGGAGAGGTAAATTTGCCACTTCAGTCACAACTTGGCTTTGCTAAGGAAGAGAACGGAGAAAATGGTGAACTGGGGATAGGTTACGCGGGTAGTTGATATATTGATGATTTTTATTTAGCTCGTTGCAACGCACGGGCTTGTTTGCTAGTACTTTGTTGTTTTGCTTGTGATTGTTTGTTTATTGTTGTTTACTTGTGTTGTTTAGATTTTACGGAGAGAACGTTCCATTTTGTGAAGAGAAGGTGATTGTTATTCACCAACTTCAAAGGCAAGTAACACACCATCAAATCTCCCATATTTTTTACTATGCATTACTAGTGTTTTTGAGTAGTATGCATGATAGGGAATTTTTACTAAGTTATTATTATGCTATGCAAAATCCCAAGTAGTGTGTAGCAATCCCTTAGACTTGTTATCATGGAGACTTAGTACTTAGTAGATACTTAGTCTTGCTACAAATTTGTTTTACTCAATGTTGTGGAAAAATTCTAAGTGTAACAATCAATGAAACACCTGGGTGGAATTGGTGATTGCGAGGTTTATGTTGAGTGGCTCCTTGGGTCCATGTCTATGGTGTTTTTCACCTAAGGAGTGCACTTGTGGTTTGCCACCCAGGAACAAAGAGATTCCTAAGTCCCTCTAAGTTTAGTAGCTTCCCGTGCAGCCCTTTGACATATGGGCTCTGTCTTGATCAACTAAGTTGTGAGAGTTCAGCCCATGCTTGACATGAAGATGTAGCATAATTATAGGTGAAGCGGGTCTTGCTGGTTGGGTTGAATTATTGCTTCTGAAAGATCTCGTCTCAATTCTCTCCTTTCCATGATGCGCTCAACGTGTATAGGATTTTTGGGCTAATTGAAGACAAAGGGTGTGTCGCACCCTGATTTCTAGGGGATACTCACCGTACGAACTGGATAGCAGATGTTTGGATTATGGGGCATAACTGCTCCCACGTCCCAGCTTCCTGGTAGGCCTGCGCTTATGCGCGACAACACAAGCCCTGCTATTCCATCGTCGATGTAAACTATCCACTAGAGATCAAAGGCACTTCCGTCGACGTACTTCAAACCATACACACATGGTACGTCAACGGCGTTTAACAAGTGATATCACAACAGATCTCTACGACACAAAAGATTGAAATAAGTTGCAAATGGCTCTCATTAGAGCAGAGATAGCAAATACAATCATTCAGAGGGCACATGCCCCAACAATACATCATTACAATACAGCGGAAGCATTCAACATGTATGAGTACAGACAAGAACCAAATAGGCCTAAGAGGCCGGAAACGAACAGACGGAGCCCATCCACGAAGTCTCGGATCCTGCCCGGGTCCGCTATCTACTCGTCAGCAGTCTCGTCGTCATACTCCACGTAGTAGCCACCATGTAGATCATCGGATCAGTACATAAACGTACTGGCAAGCAAGACTCACAGTTCACCAAAGTGTAACCCGTCAACACCAAGCATAGATGCTTTGGGTTCAACGGAAGGAAGGGGATATAAAAGATGCTGCAACTGGCTGCTCTACACAACTAAAACATACTACAACTGCCGGCTAACAGAAAGGAGATAAGATCGGGGATTGTAACCAACTGAAAGATAACTGCAAACAAACCCATCCTGGATCTCGCCCCTTATCCAAAGAAGCAATCCGAGGATAACTCACACAGTTGAAATAATGATGGTTCAAATTATTGTGTCAATAAGCCTATTACTAGTCAAGTTATTAATCATGGGGTGTAACATGTTTGATCATTATGTTTAAGTTGTCCTGAGTACTTGTTAGCCAGTACTTTCACCAAGTAATCCATAACCGCGGAAAACACGGCTTCTCGAGAAGATTATCCCTGCAGGGTTGCACCAATTTGGCCGTACACGTTTGAATAACCCGCCAGATGGGAGATCACCCCACCAAGCGGGGCACTCAACACAACCAACCATTCTTCGCATCAAGCCCAAAGCACCTTGGGCGCACGGCTAATCGAGCCCAGAAGAAAATGGACCCTCATAGCACTCTAAGAACGTGTCCCCCTATATGCCGACTACGAAAGTTCCACCCTGGCCTGGGCTCGCAAAAACATGCATGCGGCAAATGGAAAACACGAACTAAATGAGGCGATTTGGACGAGATGCGAATCAGGTCAAGTTGAGGGGGGCGCCCATACTCGCTTCCCACATGCGGGTAGTGCGCTCATCATGGATCAGTAGACAAGACCCTTTTCCTATTAGGGTCGACACTAGCAGGCTTCAAAACCTCTCATGGGCCTCCTGCCGGTGCCTTATCATCAAATTTATTATTAATAGCAACATTAGCATGATTGATTGATTAAACATCGAGCCCCCACAACGTAATAGAAATAGTAACAGAAAGTAACGGGTAATAGACTCGAGCACAACAACCTAAGCATGCTAGTAAGACACGGGCAACAAGCAATGGTGATAGGTATGGAGGTGAGGCAATATCAGGGTTAAGGGATTCATGTGATAGGTTCGTAACAGAAACAACTAATCATAGGGCTAGCAGAAATAGACAACGGAAAGTATCGGTAGTCAATGTTGAAAGGAACACAGTGGTTCATGTGAGTGATAACTTGCCTGCAAAACCCAGTAGCCTGGTACTGAGCTAACTCCTTAGAAGGGATGTCGTAAGTATCGTCGGTCTCAACGTCGTCGTATATCCAGGAAGAAGCAAACAAACAAGGCAGAAAGGTAAACAATCACTATCATGGCATTGTGCACAATCAAAGATGATGCATGTCAAGTTAATGGGTGCATCAAAATAAACTAGTTGACAAGATAGAAACAGGACTAAATGGACCCATATGCAATTGGATTGCATATGGAAAGCCCATGAATTATGGTTGAATTAATTGTTTTACAACTAATCATCATATGAAAGTGGATTAGCATGATGCATGGATGAGGAAAACAGCAAAATAACAACAATAGCACCAAATAGAAATAAGGTTTACCAAGTTTAGAAATTCATTTAGTAAGTGTTGGAATTTTGGTTACTTAAAGGTGTCACACAAGCATTTGTTGTTTTCATCAAGTTAAATTGTTCACAATAGATAACAAAGTTTATATTTGAAAAGAAAACAAGATTTTAGTTGGAATACATGTTTCACTTGTTGAAAAAGGATTTCAAATAAATTATTTATGAATTAAACAAGTTTAAGCAAGAATTAAATGAATTTAATTCAAACATGAACTTATTTGAATTTTTATTTGTTCAAAACATTAAGTGAGATTCATATTTGAAAAGTTTATGCTTTAGGGTTGGAAAACATATTTTATATGTCCCAAAAGAATTTGTTTTGATCAAGTTATGAAATTACCAATTTTAAATGAATTAAACAAGGTTTAAATTATTTAACCAATTTTATTATTCAAAACAGAAAACAAAGTTTATATTTGGAAAGAGTTTAATTTTGCATGGAAAACATATTTCATTTTTGGAAATTGGATTTAAAATGAGCAAGTTATTATTTTGGCAATTTTAAATGCAATAAATAGGAAACAGTTGTTTTCAGCAATTTAAATTATTCAAAACAGCAAACAAAATTTATATTTGGAAAGTACATGAAAAGTTGATTGGAAAACATATTTGGTTTGTGAAATTTGGAATTTTTATGAACAAGTTATGAATTTTGCAAATTTAAGTGAATTTGACAAGTTTTCAAATTTTGCACCAATTTAAAATATTCAAAACAGTAAACAAATTTTATATTTGGATAGAGCATTTAATTTGGTATTGAAAACATATAAAAAATGTTGGAATTGGAGTTAAAATGATTTTATTATGCATTTTAGAAGTTTAGGATGCAATCTGCCATTTTAATTAATATCCAGGGATTTAGAATTAATAGCAGGGACTTAGAGATAATTAGCAGGGGTCTAGAAAATAATAGCAAGGACCTGGGTGTGATTTGCAGTTTGTGCTGGATTGGAAAAATAGAAAAGAAAAAGTGGGATTAATCCCGTGGGGGGTGGGATTCGAACCCACCCCCTCTGCTGCGCTCGCAAGGCACTGGACCAGATGGGCTGCTCGTGTGTTTGTGACAGATACGGTACGTGGTTTGGTTATTCTTCTGTACGCGCAATAACTGAATTTTTATCTGCATCTTGCGTGCAGGTACAGGTGCAGGCTGAAGACACGAGTGGGCAGGGAGGGCGCACGCCGGCGATGGGGCTGCTCGCGGTGAGCTGCCGCGGGGGGTGTGGGGCGTGTGGCTCGCGGGAGAAGGGTAGAGGGGCGAGAGGAAGGAGGCGGAAGGGGCCTCACCTTGGGCGACTGGAAGGAGGCGCACGGGGAAGGCGGACAGCAGGTCGAGGCAGGGCGTCGGACCGGCGAGGAAGGGATGGCGCCGGCGGTGGGGGCCCTCCCGGCGGACGGCGAGGAGACAGGGAGGATCGGGAGGGCGCCGCGTTTCCATTTTCCTCCTCAGAGGCACCTCGAGGTGGCCAGGGCGGTGAGGGCGACGGCGACTAGGTGGTGGTCGGTGGTTGTTTCGGTCATGTACAGAGAGATGGGGTAGCTAGCAGAGAGGAGGGAGATGGCAGAGGGAGAGAATGGCGGCGGTGAGAAGGAAGGCGCTAGGGTTAGGTATCTAGGGTTAGGGCTAGGGGTAGTTTTACGGGGTGAGGAGGTGTACGGCATGGCATCTGAGGAGGGGGAGAAGGGATCGTGTGGCTGTTTCTGTGTTCGTACTGTGAGGAAGAAGACGACAAGGGGTAGGGGGTTGGGCCAGAAAGAGAGAAAAGGGGTTGGGCCTTGGAGGTAGTTAGGTTAGTTGCTGCTCCTTTCTCTTTTATTATTTTTTCCTTTTCCTGTTTTTTTTTGTAGGTTTGCTTTTGGAAGAAAAAGAGGGTTTTTAAATCAGTAAAAATTCTGGAAAAATTAGGTTAGGTTGGTTAGTTGATTAGAAACCATATTCCAAGATTTGATTTCAAAAAGTTGAGTTTTAAAATGATATTTGTATTTGAATCCAAACAGAAACAATTTTCATTATTAAAAACACAATATTGAAACAACAATTTAAATAGGGTTACCCCTATGAATTAATGTGTTTAAGGATTACAATTTTGGGGTGAATTTCATGGTTTCAATTAGGTACTGATTTGAAAATTGGTTTGAAATTTAGAAATGATTTAGGAATAATTGCTTGAATTAATGGTTTGATTAAACCAACAATTTAATGAGTGAATAACAAGGAATAAAATGGTTGTTTTCATGTGTTATTTTTATTCCAAAAGTTGTAACAGAACAAGTATGAAAACATTGTTTGAGTAAGGTTTAAATTTGAGTTGTGAAAACAGTGGAAAACAAATGCAACAATTTAGAAACAAAAGCAAACATATGATGACATGATGCAATACTTCAATAACAAGAAATCAAACATTCTAAATGGTAGGTTTTCATACTTGGGCTGTTACAAAACGCCCCCCCCCCTTGAAGGAATCACGCCCCGAGATTCCTACTGAGAAAAGAAAAGGTCCGGATACTTCTTGGGAAGATCCTCTTGAGCTGTGACACGTGAAACACATCGTGCACCTTGGATAGTTTTTCTGGAAGTTCAAAACGATAGGCATTCCTGGCAACTTTTCTGGATAGATGTCAGGGAATTTGGAAACCACCGGAACATTTTCAAGTAAAGGGAGAGGTTTTGTATCGAGGTTGTATAGCTGGATAGAATTTGATTCATTTGTAGAATAGACTATCTGTAATAGGGGTGGAACAGAGTTATTGACATCAATGCAACACCAAGAATAATCATCAATGTCAGAATCATCAACATGAGAGTAACGAGGAATATGTGGCCTCTCATTAGAATTGGATTGTTCTTACTTATCTTGGAAGTCAACATTTGAGATCCGGGAGTGAACAGAGTTTGATTGCTTGGTGGAACCAGAATTGGGTTGTGTGTTGTGGAAAAGATTGTTGACACAAAGGAATGTGATGCTCCGGTATGAAACAACACTTTAGCTGGAATAGAGTTTAGCAGATGAACAGGTAAACTTTGATTAGACGCCGGTAGAAAAATTGAAGTGGAAAACAACAACAAGATTTCAACGGACGAAAAGGATGTTGAGAAGAACAGGATATCAACATCGGGGAAAAACGAGAACAAAACTCCTGAGGTACTAGGGAAAACCCATCCGGGCTTCTAAAGGATCAATATCTACTGCTTAAGGAATAGAGAATCTGCTTCCGGGGCTTATTTGCCACCGTTCTCAATCGTGAGTAGGCAACATGATAAATCATGTCACAACCACCTCCATTCCTATGGTCTAGTAGATATAACCATCCTAGAGAAACCAGAATACGTGAAATCCTAACTTGAAAGTTCAGATGAGAATGGAAAACAACGTTGCACTTCCTTACCAGAAAAGGGTGGGTGGGTGGGGAAAGAAGAAAAATGACAGAATTCCTACTCTCACGTTTCATTTTGCCTATATAGCTACAAAATAGTTTCTAGACTCAACTGCGACCAGTAAAAAGGGATCCTACAGGCAGACATGCTCTGATACCATTTGTCGCACCCTGATTTCTAGGGGATACTCACCGTACGAACTGGATAGCAGATGCTTGGATTATGGGGCATAACTGCTCCCACGTCCCAGCTTCCTGGTAGGCCTGCGCTTATGCGCGACAACACAAGCCCTGCTATTCCATCGTCGATGTAAACTATCCACTAGAGATCAAAGGCACTTCCATCGACGTACTTCAAACCATACACACATGGTACGTCAACGGCGTTTAACAAGTGATATCACAACAGATCTCTACGACACAAAAGATTGAAATAAGTTGCAAATGGCTCTCATTAGAGCAGAGATAGCAAATACAATCATTCAGAGGGCACATGCCCCAACAATACATCATTACAATACAGCGGAAGCATTCAACATGTCTGAGTACAGACAAGAACCAAATAGGCCTAAGAGGCCGGAAACGAACAGACGGAGCCCATCCACGAAGTCTCGGATCCTGCCCGGGTCCGCTATCTACTCGTCAGCAGTCTCGTCGTCATACTCCACGTAGTAGCCACCATGTAGATCATCGGAAACGTCGTCTGCGGAAACCACAGCCCCAAAGGGGTCAGTACATAAACGTACTGGCAAGCAAGACTCACAGTTCACCAAAGTGTAACCCGTCAACACCAAGCACAGATGCTTTGGGTTCAACGGAAGGAAGGGGATATAAAAGATGCTGCAACTGGCTGCTCTACACAACTACGGAAACATACTACAACTGCCGGCTAACAGAAAGGAGATAAGATCGGGGATTGTAACCAACTGAAAGATAACTGCAAACAAACCCATCCTGGATCTCGCCCCTTATCCAAAGAAGCAATCCGAGGATAACTCACACAGTTGAAATAATGATGGTTCAAATTATTGTGTCAATAAGCCTATTACTAGTCAAGTTATTAATCATGGGGTGTAACATGTTTGATCATTATGTTTAAGTTGTCCTGAGTACTTGTTAGCCAGTACTTTCACCAAGTAATCCATAACCGCGGAAAACACGGCTTCTCGAGAAGATTATCCCTGCAGGGTTGCACCAATTTGGCCGTACACGTTTGAATAACCCGCCAGATGGGAGATCACCCCACCAAGCGGGGCACTCAACACAACCAACCATTCTTCGCATCAAGCCCAAAGCACCTTGGGCGCACGCTAATCGAGCCCAGAAGAAAATGGACCCTCATAGCACTCTAAGAACGTTGTCCCCCTATATGCCGACTACGAAAGTTCCACACTGGCCTGGGCTCGCAAAAACATGCATGCGGCAAATGAAAACACGAACTAAATGAGGCGATTTGGACGAGATGCGAATCAGGTCAAGTTGAGGGGGGCGCCCATACTCGCTTCCCACATGCGGGTAGTGCGCTCATCATGGATCAGTAACAAGACCCTTTTCCTATTAGGGTCGACACTAGCAGGCTTCAAAACCTCTCATGGGCCTCCTGTCGGTGCCTTATCATCAAATTTATTATTAATAGCAACATTAGCATGATTGATTGATTAAACATCGAGCCCCCACAACGTAATAGAAATAGTAACAAAAGTAACGGTAATAGACTCGAGCACAACAACCTAAGCATGCTAGTAAGACACGGGCAACAAGCAATGGTGATAGGTATGAAGGTGAGCAATATCAGGGTTAAGGATTCATGTGATAGGTTCGTAACAGAAACAACTAATCATAGGGCTAGCAGAAATAGACAACGGAAAGTATCGGTAGTCAATGTTGAAAGGAACACAGTGGTTCATGTGAGTGATAACTTGCCTGCAAAACCCAGTAGCCTGGTACTGAGCTAACTCCTTAGAAGGGATGTCGTAAGTATCGTCGGTCTCAACGTCGTCGTATATCCAGAAGCAAACAAACAAGCAGAAAGGTAACAATCACTATCATGGCATTGTGCACAATCAAAGATGATGCATGTCAAGTTAATGGGTGCATCAAAATAAACTAGTTGACAAGATAGAAACAGGACTAAATGGACCCATATGCAATTGGATTGCATATGGAAAGCCCATGAATTATGGTTGAATTAATTGTTTTACAACTAATCATCATATGAAAGTGGATTAGCATGATGCATGGATGAGGAAAACAGCAAAATAACAACAATAGCACCAAATAGAAATAAGGTTTACCAAGTTTAGAAATTCATTTAGTAAGTGTTGGAATTTTGGTTACTTAAAGGTGTCACACAAGCATTTGTTGTTTTCATCAAGTTAAATTGTTCACAATAGATAACAAATTTATATTTGAAAAGAAAACAAGATTTTAGTTGGAATACATGTTTCACTTGTTGAAAAAGGATTTCAAATAAATTATTTATGAATTAAACAAGTTTAAGCAAGAATTAAATGAATTTAATTCAAACATGAACTTATTTGCATTTTTATTTGTTCAAAACATTAAGTGAGATTCATATTTGAAAAGTTTATGCTTTTAGGGTTGGAAAACATATTTTATATGTCCCAAAAGAATTTGTTTTGATCAAGTTATGAAATTACCAATTTTAAATGAATTAAACAAGGTTAAATTATTTAAACCAATTTTTATTATTCAAACAGAAAACAAAGTTTATATTTGGAAAGAGGGTTTAATTTTGCATGGAAAACATATTTCATTTGTGGAAATTGGATTTAAAATGAGCAAGTTATTATTTTGGCAATTTTAAATGCAATAAATAGGAAACAGTTGTTTTCAGCAATTTAAATTATTCAAAACAGCAAACAAAATTTATATTTGGAAAGTACATGAAAAGTTGATTGGAAAACATATTTGGTTTGTGAAATTTGGAATTTTTATGAACAAGTTATGAATTTTGCAAATTTAAGTGAATTTGACAAGTTTTCAAATTTTGCACCAATTTAAAATATTCAAAACAGTAAACAAATTTTATATTTGGATAGAGCATTTAATTTGGTATTGAAAACATATAAAAATGTTGGAATTGGAGTTAAAATGATTTTATTATGCATTTTAGAAGTTTAGGATGCAATCTGCCATTTTAATTAATATCCAGGGATTTAGAATTAATAGCAGGGACTTAGAGATAATTAGCAGGGTCTAGAAAATAATAGCAAGGACCTGGTGTGATTTGCAGTTTGTGCTGGATTGGAAACATAGAAAAGAAAAAGTGGGATTAATCCCGTGGGGGGTGGGATTCGAACCCACCCCCTCTGCTGTGCTCGCAAGGCACTGGACCAGATGGGCTGCTCGTGTGTTTGTGACAAATACGGTACGTGGTTTGGTTATTCTTCTGTACGCGCAATAACTGAATTTTTATCTGCATCTTGCGTGCAGGTACAGGTGCAGGCTGAAGACACGAGCGGGCAGGCAGGGCGCACGCCGGCGATGGGGCTGCTCGCGGTGAGCTGCCGCGGGGGGTGTGGGGCGTGTGGCTCGCGGGAGAAGGGTAGAGGGGCGAGAGGAAGGAGGCGGAAGGGGCCTCACCTTGGCGACTGGAAGGAGGCGCACGGGGAAGGCGGACAGCAGAGGCAGGGCGTCGACCGGCAGGAAGGATGGCGCCGGCGGTGGGGCCCTCCCGGCGGCGAGGGGGGCGCGGTGGGGGGCGGTGGGGCGGAGGCGGGAGAGGAGGATGGAGGATCGGGAGGGCGCGCGTTTCCATTTTCCTCCTCAGAGGCACCTCGAGGTGGCCAGGGCGGTGAGGGCGACGGCGACTAGGTGTCGGTGGTTGTTGTTCGGTCATGTACAGAGAGATGGTGGTAGCTAGCAGAGAGGATGGCAGAGGGAGAGAATGGCGCGGTGAGAAGGAAGGCGCTAGGGTTAGGTATCTAGGGTTAGGGCTAGGGTAGTTTTATATGGGTGAGGAGGTGTACGGCATGGCATCTGAGGAGGGGGAGAAGGGATCGTGTGGCTGTTTCTGTGTTCGTACTGTGAGGAAGAAGACGACAAGGGGTAGGGGGTTGGGCCAGAAAGAGAGAAAAGGGGTTGGGCCTTGGAGGTTTTAGGTTAGTTGCTGCTCCTTTCTCTTTTATTATTTTTTCCTTTTCCTGTTTTTTTTTGTAGGTTTGCTTTTGGAAGAAAAAGAGGGTTTTTAAATCATAAAATTCTGGAAAAATAGGTTAGGTTGTTAGTTGATTAGAAACCATATTCCAAGATTTTGATTTCAAAAAGTTGAGTTTTAAAATATATTTGTATTTGAATCCAAACAGAAACAATTTTCATTATTAAAAACACAATATTGAAACAACAATTTAAATAGGGTTACCCCTATGAATTAATGTGTTTAAGGATTACAATTTTGGGTGAATTTCATGGTTTCAATTAGGTACTGATTTGAAAATTGGTTTTGAAATTTAGAAAATTTAGGAATAAATTGCTTGAATTAATGGTTTTGATTAAACCAACAATTTAATGAGTGAATAACAAGAATAAAATGGTTGTTTTTCATGTGTTATTTTTTATTCCAAAAGTTGTAACAGAACAAGTATGAAAACATTGTTTGAGTAAGGTTTAAATTTGAGTTGTGAAAACAGTGGAAAACAAATGCAACAATTTAGAAGCAAAAGCAAACATATGATGACATGATGCAATACTTAAATAACAAGAAATCAAACATTCTAAATGGTAGGTTTTCATACTTGGGCTGTTACAGGGTGAAAATGCACAACCTCTGCAGAGTTAGAAACTATGATCATAGCCGTGTTCTCGGTAATGGACGACTTCGAGCAGCTGGACAAGGATGGATAGAAGGATCTCCTCATCTTTTCTGAATGAATTAAAACTTGGTAGAAACCTTTTCCTAGAGCACATGGTGTGTCTACCCCTCTATGCTACCTTTTCAAACTCATGGTGTGTCTATCCATGATGCCTTTACCAAACTACATGGTGTGTCTACCCATGTTGGTTTTCAAAGATTTTTCAATGATTTATCAAATATAGGACAAAACTGGCTTTATGCAAACTTAGCCAAAACTCCACTCGGCCATTTATATCCACCATAGTGTTACTTGCCAATACATTAAATTGTATTGACTCCCTTGTGGCTGCATATTCCATATTCCAGATGTTTCTGCAGATGAGTGAGGATTTTGTTTAGGATCTCGAGACTATCGCCAACATGTTTTGCCTGTGGCACATGAAGCAGATGGGCTCAATGTTGTACTATGTTTTCCGCTGTATTTCTTTTTCTGCTAGTCTTCTAAGACTATGCAAGTTGTAACACTATTTTTGTAAAGACTGGACCATCGATGTAATAGAATTTTGATGCATTTGCATGATATTTCATTTTGTACCGTGGTGCTAGCAATTGATCCAGGGACTAGCACAATAACACAGGTGTTCCATCTTTATTAAAAGTTGGGATGCTTCTGTGAGTCAGGCGCAGCTGTTGGTAGAATCCTACCGGGAGGCACTTGCTTCATTCCATCGGGCATTCTACCCCCTTCGGCGTTGTTCCGGATAGCTTGAGTAGCCTGCTGAGCCTATTCCATTGGGTGGGGATGTTCGCGAGTGTGTGCGCCAGCAGCTCATCTGTGGAGCTGAGGTGGCGCTCGCCTTCGTGTGTTTGTGGCATCCTGAGGTTAACTTCAACTCTGTGGCGCGACTCCCTGACACCCAAGATCCACGTGTAGATTTTATCCCTCATTATGAGGTTGTGCGTCCTTCTGCTGAGTGGATTATCGACTGACTGTGGCGGAGACCGAGTGATTACTTCAAGCGGCGGCTGCTCGACAGTAGCTGTAGATTCTCAAGGTGTATGTACCTTGTGTGTTGTAGTTTTTTAAGGTTTATTAAGGTGTATACCTTGTGACCTTGTATGTTTTAATCGATTAAGGTGTTCATAAGGTGTGTACCTTGTTAACTTGTAAAGATTTTCATCGAGTGGGAGTATTCGAAGATTTTGTCGATGCCAGTTTGGTGTAGCCCCGTGTGTTGGGGTCTGACCTTTAGCATGTAAAGAAAAAAATAGAAAAAATGGAAAGTGCAAGTGTAGTTATTGCAGCTATGGTTGAGGAACCATGTTTTTATTGCGATGGCTGAAAAGCCATGTAATTGCTCGGGCTACAAATGTGGCTGGTACAGCCTTATTTCTCCTGAGTAGGTGATGAAATCCTAGGGGTAGAACTTGCGGAGATGTGCCACGTTCCACGTATTGGAGTATATGCCGCCTGTCTTTGGATTTTTCAAGCGGTAGGCGCCTCCTGGGATGACTTCGTGTATGATGAAGGGCCCTTCCCATGGTGGATCTAGCTTGTGTCCCTCTTTCTGCTTGAGTCACAACACCAGGTCGCCTACCACGAAATATCTTTGGTGTATGCGGCGACTGTGGTGATTGCACAGCGATTGCTGATAAACTGCTGATCTGGCGAGTACGATGTCCCTGATCTCATCCAGCGCGTCCACGTCTTTTGCGGGTGCCTTGTTGGAAGTTTCTTCGTTGTATGCGACGACTCGTGAGGCGTTGAACTTAACATCCTCGGGTAGCACGGCCTCAGCTCCGTATACCATGAAGAATGGTGTGTAGCTGGTCGATCGATTTGGTGTTGTTCGCAAACTCCATAACACTAATGGTAGTTCTTCATCCCTGCTCCTGGGTGTAGCCGAGTGAGTAGCCGCTTCTTTAGGCCAGACGAAACTAATCCGTTGAATCGTTCGACTTGGCCATTGGTTTGAGGGTGAGCTACCAAGGCAAAGCTGAGGGTTATCCCCTTTTCCCTGCAGAAGTCTTGGGTCTCTTTGGCTGTGAAGTTTGTCCCGTTGTCCGTGATGATGTTGTGTGGGACACCAAACCTGCACACGATAGAGTTAAGGAATCTCATGGCGCACTCGGTGTGCTGCAATGTGACTAGCGTGGCCTCTATCCATTTGGTGAATTTATCGACTGCGACCAGCAAATGGGTGTATTCTCTGGGTGTTGATTTCCGTAATGGTCCCACCATGTCGAGCCCCCATTGAGCGAAGGGACAAGAGATGGGGATCATGTGGAGTTCCGTGTGGCATGGGCGCGAATCTTTGGCAGGCGTTGCACTTCTCTGGCGTCTCTGGCTGCCGTGAGCCTGTAGAATCCTGCTCGAAAAGCTTTTCCCAAGATTGCTCTCCAGCTTGCGTGGTGCCCGCAGTCGCCTTGGTGTATGTCGCGGAGCAGTTCTTTGCCGTCCTCGGGTGCGATGCACCACTGGAGTATCCCTGATATGCTTTGCTTGTATAGCTCTCCTTTGATCACCCGAAAGGATTTGCTGTGTCGTACTATCTGTCTGGCTTCACAAATGTCTGTTGGGAGCTGCCTGTTTGTCAGGTAGTCGAGATATTTCTGCGTCCAGGTTGGCTCGACCAAAAAGACTTGCCTTGAGATGTTATGTGTGAGCTCTATAAGGGCGATTAGCTGATTGGCCACCGTTTCTGTAGATGCGGGTGTCAATGCTTGCTTCTTGACCTTGACTGATCGCTTGCTAATTCTCTCGAAGTAGATTTGATGGAGGGATAATAACCCGGTAGGCCAACTCCAAGGAATAACCCGGCCCAAAGGACGCTGCGCAGGATCCGACTAAGGATAAAGAAACTTTTGGAAGGCCCAAGTTTGTAGGCCCAGTAACCCGGATTGTGGGTTATGGTAAAGGAAAGTTAGGGTTTGTGCGTCGTGTCCGGGTAGGATCCAGGGTGCGCCTTGGAGGGTAAGACAGGGGGTACGGGTGCTTTATAAACCGACCCCTAGGAGTAGTTGATTGAAATCTAAGAACCCTAGCAATATCGCTTGATATCGAGCATCCAGTGTAACCCCAGAGTTGAGTTATTATATCAAGATCTGAGACTCGGCGACTTTGATTGCCGGCTACCAGATCGAGTTGCATCATGTTTTTCTCTGAGCTAAACCCTCTCCCAAACGCCTGTGTCGTCTTGCCCCAAGATCAGTTACCCCCGGTAACGTCTGCCGTGATTATCCCACGACAGTTGGAGCCCACCGTGGGGCCTGCGTCCAAAGGTGTTTACGTCACGGGAGAAGCTCGGAAGAACATGAGAATCTTGTCGTCGGCGAGATCTACATCGACCATAAAGGAGAAAAGACGGTGGATGATTCCGGCTGGGGGCCAGAATCGGATCACCTCGAATCCGGATCCGTCGTGACAATCGGCCGGATCAGCGTCTTCATTGGTATGGTATGTACTTCCGGTTCGATCCCTGACAATTTGGATCTGATTCTGTGTCAGGGGAAGCCACTTCTATCCGATCAGATGATGAAGAATCGATTGGAACGACATATCCGGCGGAAGAACCCATCGCGAAGTGGGAACAGCCGGAGGAGCCGGCATGGACCCCGCGCGGCCGGGTCGAAAGAGAGGATGATACCGAGTCTATCCTGGATCTGCTGGAGAACCGGTATGAGGAGAATAATGGCGAAGAAGAACAGGATGAATTTACCCCAAGTATCGTACGCCGAGTTGCGGTCTACACGGCTCCCGCGGCCAATCTCAACCAAGAGAACGCAACCGCGGCAGCAGTCGGGGCGGCTCAGGCATTGGCCCATCAGCAGGGCGCGGCTAACGGAGACCCGGTTCTGGCCCAGGTTGACGGAGAATCGGCATCAGTGACCAGCCGTGCAGCAGACGAGGAGTTGCACGCAAATACGTTCGGATTCCTGGGAAACCGGACACCAGGGGCGGGTCCTTCGAACCCGCGTCACCCGGCCTTATTCGATAATAATCTGATCCTAGACCCCACGGTTCTTGCTACGGTTATCACACCAGAAAACGCAGCGGAACGTGTCAGGGATCTGGATGTGGCTCGTCGTGCGTTGGAACAGCAAAGAAGGCAAGTAGAGGCAGAAAGGCAAGGGATGGCCACGCGGCAACGTGAGCTGGATGCGCTGGAAACTCGGCTCCGAGAGGAAACATCTAGAGTACATCAAAGGCATCAAACTAGGTTACCAGCAACGGGCGGGGTTATTAATCCGGCTGCTTTATTTATCACACCTCAGGATCAGCCGATACCAGTGGTGAACCAGGGGACCGCACCCCAACCGGCAACAGCGGGCGCATCCGGCAAATGAGCGGGCCGGGTTACCCCCACCACAGACTAGAGTCACAACCGGCAACGATCTACCACCACCGCCACCATCACGATTTCGCACACCAGCAGGTCACTACAATAATCCCATCGACAATGTATATGCGGCGACACTCGCGTTAAATCAAATCCCCGTGGGAGAGTCACCCCATGCAGAGAAGACCCGGCAAGCAATCGATCTGTTGCACACTGCGGTGGCGCAGCAAGCCAATTATCCGGATCATAGAAGTGGGATGCACGGGATGCCATACGTCAGTCAACAACAAGGGAATATCCAAACAAGTTCAGCACGGCGGAGGGAAGAGCAGCAGCAAATGCCGCCTCATCCCCGCGTTCAGGCAGCATCAGCAGCACAGGCTGTTGTGGACAGTTCCAGGGCTCGGAGGGCCGCGGCCGGGTCTGCAGCGCATGGACTACCCGCAGCGCCGCGCCCAGCCGCGCCCCCGCTGTATCACACGTTTCTCGAGCAAGGCCGGCCTCGACCGTTCTTGCGGGACCCAAGTGTCTCTCGGACAATATCAGAGCTGAACCTTACCCGGAAAAATTCAAAGAGCCAGGAAAGGTAGTGAATTACGAGCCAACTATGGATCCAGAAACATGGCTAAGCAGTTATGAGATGGCAATGTCGATTCGCAACGCATCCGAGAATCTCCAAGCCAAGTTCATGTACTTGATGATGTCAGAAGGAGCAGCAAAGTTGTGGTTCACCAATTTGCCGGAAGGATCGATCAAGTCTTGGGAGGAATTGAAGACCGCGTTGTCAAGCACTTTCATGGGACGTGCAGAAAATTGTTCACTATTGATGACCTAGAGCGATGCGTCCAGAAGAAGGGAGAGTCGGCACGCAGTTGGGTGCGCCGGGTTATGGAGATACTTCACTCGTCCACAGATATTCAGCCCAAGGATGCACTACAAGCTATGGCAAAAACATGCAAGTATATACCTTTAGTGCAAAAGTTAACTCGCATGAAATCAAGTCGAAATGCGTCGGAAGTTACAATGGGAGAATTGATGGATGCGTGCAACAAGCACGCTGCGACAGATACTACAGAGGAGGAAGTTGATGCCAAGAAGGTAAAAGCAAACACAAGTAATAGCGGAAGAACCGGCAATGGATCAGCACCGGGTAATAACGGAAATAGCCAGAACAAGCGTCCGTTTGAAGGAGGCTCCGAGTTTGTCGCCAACACAGAGCCGGGTCTTCGAGACCCAGAGCAGAAGGAAATTTCAACGGAGGTAATCACAATGGAGGAAACTATCAAGGACCACCAAGGCTGAGTAACAACTGGGACATATTCAGAATGGCATGCCCGAAGCACAGCAGGAACGGCAGGCCAGCTAACCACTCCTTGGAGCAGTGCGCCGACTTACAAAGATGGAAAAATGAGGAAGTGAACAGAGCTATGCGAGGTGCAGGACGGGGAGGAGGACCGGGTCCAGGGGGAAACCCGGGCAACGGCCCACCCCCAGCCGGTAACCCGGCGGCTGGAAATCAAGGTAATAACCAAGGGGGGCAGGAGGTTTCCAGGCTAACCCCAAACAGTTGGGTCAATATCATGTGCATACCACAGGAGGTTCTAACAAGGACAAAAAGATACTGAAGCAAGCGGTCAACTCAGTTTCGTCGGCTGTCCCGAGATACCTGAGATGGTCAGAACAGGATGTAACATGGAGCAGAAGGGATCACCCAGAAAGAGTAGAACACCCGGGAGTCTTGGCATTAGTAGTCGCACCACAGGTCAATGGGTATGAGCTGAAAAAGGTTTTGATGGACGGTGGAAGTAGCATCAATATACTGTATTGGGAAATCTTCCTACGCATGGGCCTCAAGGAGTCCCATCTACAAAAAAGCTCAACAATTTTCATGGGATAGTGCCGGGTCATTCAGCGTGCCCCGAGAGAAAATCGCATTGGAGGTAGCTTTTGGGGAGTCAAAGGATAACTATCGAGTTGAGTGGCTCACCTTTGAGGTAGTCAAATTGCGCAGTCCTTATCACGCGTTATTCGGAAGGCCGGCTTATGCCAAATTCATGGCTAGGCCGTGTTACGTGTATCTACAGCTAAAAATCCCGGGTCCCAAGAAGACCATTACCATACATGGAAATCGAGACATCGCAGCTGAATGCGATGAAGGAGACGCAGCAATGGCCGAGCAAGCCTGTAGAAAAGAAGAACTCAAGCACTATCGGTCTCAAGCAGACCCGGAGGACAGAACCACATCAAAAAGGCCGAGTACTGAAGGCGAAAGAGCAAAGTCCAAGGTAGCACAAGATACTAAAATGGTAGCTTTTATCAAGGATGACTCCCCCAAACAATCCGCTATAAGAGAAGAAACGGCACGGCCGCTTACAACCAGCCACGTTATGGAAACACCTCACCCGGGTTGGCTAGTAAACCCGGTACTCATCATGAAAAAGTCAAACATGTGGAGAATGTGTATCGGTCACGTCAGCCCGGGACCGGTGCCCAAGAAGAACTAAACAATGTAACGGGCAGCAGGTTTCAGACGCGCTCTTTTCCTACCCAGGGTACCTAAGGGGACTGGAAGGTTTTTAATGAGGCGGCCTGCTGATCCAAACTTTCTCGCATCAATAAAGAGATGGTTATCAAGTCCTATCTTGTTACAGCCTTTGCTCCGATTACAAGTAAGTAATATCCATGTGACATCAATACATCAGTATCATCAAGAATGTTGGGTATATATAGGTCTCGGGGGCTGGTTGCTCAAATAGCGCAGCCACAAACCCAAAGACCCGGCCTTGATGCCTATAAGTTATAAGGGCCGATTATTCTCAAACGAGTACGGCTGCAATCTTATAACTGGACAAAGGAGCCAAATTTTCTTGACTTTTCTTACTTAACCTTGATGTGACTCGCACTAAAGTGGCATGATTTGCTCGCTTACGATTACAATCAGCCATGAAGCCCAATGGGACTTGTGACCCTTTTCGTATAGATGTAACAACATGGTATCCACGCGAAAGCCGGCTTACAGTACAAGATAGTCAAAAGGGTCATCTAAACCACAAGTTATGCAGAGTACAAGGCTAATAGCTGGAAACTCAACGATTATCAAGCATGACTTCATTATCTATATGAAACAATTCCGGGTTTCGACTTAGCGGCAACAAGTTTGTTCTCTTCGAAAAAACCACACACCACAGACTCGGATATTCGGGCCTTGGGGACTGTGGGTTTCGAATCAGAATCAAGTTGTTTCGTTGCTAGGCTCGAAAGACCCCAACGTCCGAGTCGTGGGGACTTGGGGACTTAAAGAAAAGTCCACCTGTCAAAACCCACGATACTCGGAAATAAAGAAGGAAATAAAAAAGTCGGATATCAAGAATAAGTCTAAAAATAGACAAGTATCAAGTTCATCAAAAGGCCTAGAAAGGCACGAGGTGTATCACAGAATTAAAGTGCGTTACAAGTTGCGACACTAGTATCAAGAGTGCACAGGCGCACCGTCAAAAGAATACTTGTCTTGAGTAAAAACATCAAATGATCGAAGTATTTTTCATGGCGTTCGCCTATTCGGCTTCCTGAGTAGGGTCTACATCTTTACCCTTGCCCTCCGGGTCTTGCTCCTGGACTTGCTCTTTAGCTCTTTCGGCATCATCACCCGGATTCCTTGCGGCAGGGCGGACAGGCGGAGGAACAGCTGGTGTAGAGGTGGATGGCCCTGATCCTAACTCGGCCTCTCTCTTCGCAGTTGCTTCCCTCTTCCTGGCCGAATTAGCAACCCATTTCTCCAAGATATCAAAGGGCGGGGGTGCTTCCTCCGTAACAATTTTGCCTTCAGCATCGTATGCACTCATAATCGTGTTTAGATCCAAACTATCGACCAAAGTGGTAGCCGAGGGACGCACTGCGGACTGTATGGCCTTGAAATCCTTGGGTGTAAATTTGGAACCGTCCGCCTTGAATTCTGGAAACCCGGATATTACCTTTGCCGGGTCAAGCTTCGGAAAGAAAGCCTTGGCCAGGATAAAGGCCCGGGTCATACCAATCCGGCATGACGAGCGTTTCCAGATTTCAATCCAGCCAGGCACAGTGGAGCAGGCTTGAATGAGATTTTCCTCGCCCGGATATACCTCCGTAGGCCACTTCACGGCATCCAGTATAAATTTTGTGCCGACAAAGAAAGTCCGGAGCATAGTCTTTAGGGTTCTAGCCTTGACAATGGCATCCTCCTCTGGGGTCGCAAGCTTGGCACCTACAGTTGAAACAAAAGAAAGAACGTATCAGTAATCCCGAGTATCATATAATAAAGCAAAGACATGAAGTCAATCGGCAGCAAAAACTTACTAAGCAAGATCTGATAAGTATCGGCGACCTGATCCGATAGTTTCTTCAGTGCGGTCTGAGCGGTATTGCATTTCTTCTTGTATTTAGAAACATCCTTCTTCAAAGTTTTCATGTCATCCTCAAGGGTTTCCCTCCGCTTTACCTCGGCAAGAAGAAGTTGTTTGGTCTTGAGTAAAATTTCATCAGACCGGGTTATCTGCGCCTGTAAGTAGCAAGGAACACAAGTATCAGTTGGATATTATGGTAAGCTGAGTATTGCATAAAGTACCAAACATAACTTTAGCAAGTCATGCTCGGAACTTGGACTAGGCATGCACTACGAGATATCAAGTGTTATTACCTGGTGCTCTGCGGCCATGCGCTCCAAGATATTGCTCTCTGAAGTCTTCATAGTGAGGAGAGTGTTCATCAATTGATCAAAAGTGTCTTTACCTGTATCAGAGGACCCGGGGCCTTGGAAATTCCGAGAAGGAGTTTTCTTCTTAGTGGGAGGCGGCACCCGGGTCATTTGTATGTCGGAATCCGATGCTCCTTCTTCTGCACCCAAGGTTGTGACTCTGTTCTTCTTGCTTGCGTGGGAGGCAATCGGATACTCGGCTTCTTGTGTGTCCGGGTTTATCGGTGACGCTTGTCCTTCGCCGCTAGACGCGGCTGTTGTCTTATCAGCCAGGCTCCCCTTACCCGGGCCCTCGGTCTCCATATCCTCTTGGTCGCTGGTAACGACCGTGGCCCTATAGATATTATGAGTGAGCAGCTAGTGTACAATCAGGAAAGGGTGATGAAAACGTGGTAGAGCATCAGGAAGGGGATTTTACCCGGTATTCACCGCGAAGTCCGAAGGGAATCCGTCGCTGGACCCGGGAGAGGCTGGAAAGTATCAAGTAAGATTTCATAAGGGAATGGTTCAAGAAGAATGTTTCGTCCGAGAAAGGATAGGGTAAATACCAGCCCGCCGAGTCGGAGTCGATGAAATACCCGGGTTAAGAGCACCATCACCCGGGTGATTTCGAGTTGACCTGCGCTTGGTCATGGGCGACTCCTTCAAGTATGGCCAGTGGAACAACGTCAAGGTAGCTCATGTATATCATTAAAGGAATACGAATTGAATGCAAGGAGGTGATATGAAACCTTGGGGGTGGCCTCTTGGGGTTTTCTCTTAGATCCGACTTTGACTGTCGGCTCCAATTCCTCCTCGTTGCTGGCGGATTCTACTTTGCCGTCAGTCTCTTCTTCTTCGCCTTTGTCTTCTGATTCTGGAAGTTATCAAGGTCACAGTTGGAAAATGAGGAACGAGACACGATGAACTCAGGGGAATTACGTGAAGTTCGAAACGTACCTTCATCCGAGTTAGTGCCCTCCTCTGGCTCTTCTGGGGTTTCGGAGCTAGGAGGAGTTTCAATCTTCCAAAAGGGATCATCAGCCTGGAAGGAAGGAATAAGGGTAAGGGTTATCATTCATATCGAGTGGAAGGTGTGAAGTAAAGAGTATGAAACTCGAGTCCTTACCTTGGGGGCTGGGTTTTCCCGAGTGAAGGGTTCCAACCCGGCTATGTTCCGGATCACCTCCATCTTTTCTGTCAAGAAGCTCTTGATAGTTTTGTTGGTGTCTCCAACTGCGAAGCTGTGGGTGGAATACCGAAGCGAGTCCGTATTGTGCCCTGAATACTCGCACATCAACTTAGTGCGGATGGAGTTGGGTTGAACCCGGAAATCGACCCAAGTTTTCACCAGGTTAAGCCCAATGAGACCTTGGGCCGACAGAATAGAGATTTTGGCTAATAAAGGCCGGATGGCATCCCTGTCCGAGTCAGGGGCAAAGGCATTAAAAGACTCAGAGATATCGAGAAGGCCTTCTGAGTAACCCGGCAGTTTCTTCTAGCCGGGTGGGGAGGTGTCTCGGCAATAGAAGTACGAGAGCTGCCAGTGTTTGACGTGGGAGTTGAGAGTGAGGGGTGGCATCAGAGAGTTCTTGCGGCGCTGGATAGAAACCCCGCCGCAAGCAAGAAGTGCCCCGTCACCGCTTTCGCGGCACGGTTTGCACTGGAAGAGCTCGACAAAAAGAGCCAAACTTGGCGGAGTGCACAAGTATGACTCGGAGAGGACGATGAAGTGGGAAATATTTAATACAGAATTAGGCCCGATGTCAAAAACGCGAAGGCCGTAATGGCTTAGAACATCACGGAAGAAAGGGTGACCCGGCGGACGGAAGCCCCGGGTCACATGTTCCACGAAACAGATTACCTCGTCTTTCGTCAGGGTAGGCCGGGTCTCGTTGCCCGGCACCCTCCAGTGGATTTCCTTTTGAGGGGGTAGAACCCCTAAATCGGCCAATTCTTCTAACTTGGCCTTGGTGACCGACGATCGCGCCCAGTTGGCGGATATGGAGTTGGTGGTCTTGGCCTTGGTTGGCGTTTTTCCCTGCTTTTTGGGAGCCATGTGACTGACCTGCAAAGCGCAAGGTAGAAGGATGTGAGGAATAAGACCCGGAAACCATAAACTGATCGAGTATTGATGAGTGACATCGAGACAATATGAAGATTGCATATTATCCGGGTGTCAGTTCGTGGAGCAAGGCCAAAACTATCCGGGTATCAAGTATCATTATGAAAATCATGAAGGCTTATGCATTGAAGGGATATTCGAGGGTGATAGACGGTTACACAGGTATCTACTACAAGCAAAGGGAGTCGGAAAAGAGAAGATTTTCCGAGTAGTAGAGGTGAAGGCGGAAAAATTGGGCGGCCCGAGCTCAGGCTAGAGGTTCCGTTTTTGGATTTGTGGCAAAATTAACAGTTATGGGCAGTAGGGGAATAAAGTGGAGGTAGTATCCAACCCATTGGATGAACTAGAGTGAGTACAAGTAACTTAATTCGGCATGACCAGGAAATGAACGGCGGGTTGACCTAGATCTAAGCTGAAGGAAATCAAAAAATTGCGGGGGCCAGTTAATGGGTATGGGAGGCTTACTGGAGGAGGTTGAAGCGAAGCCCGACGTAGGCAGATAGCGCAAGATTGATGCCCCTTTGCGATACCCGACGGACTGGTTGGTTTGGCGGCGGATCTTGGCGGCGGTGCAGAGTGCGTTGTGGCTGAACGCAGCCGGCGGCCAATAGGTTCCGGCGGTGCGCAAGGGATTTCCGTGGTGGCGCTCTGTGAGCTTGAGTGTGGAGGAGGAAAGGAAGAAGAGTGGGGGGAAATGAGCCGTTAGGGTTCGGGTTACCCCCCAAGGAGCCTATTTATAGCGCGAGTGGATAAGCCCGATTCAGCGAACGGGAGCCGGGAGTTGCGGAGTAACGGCTATCTATTTGATTTTTTGCGAGATGCGCTTTAAATGTTGAGCAAGGTATCTGAACGAAAAGGAGAAAGAGATCCATCCCGTGATATCAGGGTCAATTATCGAGTATAGAATCTTGACATTTTTAGGGTTTAGACCTGGAAAGGTAAGTCAGGTATTTGGGGAAGAGCCGGGTTACTATATGGCCACCATGGAGTAAGGCCTAGCTATCTATCAAGGCACCTTAACCCGGCCTCCACATACTTGTGTGTTTGATATCCTTGCAGGGAATAGCGAGCGCTTCAAGGAAGGATCCGTGAAGCCCAAGCTATTCTGGGGACTACTGATGGAGGGATAATAACCCGGTAGGCCAACTCCAAGGAATAACCCGGCCCAAAGGACGCTGCGCAGGATCCGGCTAAGGATAAAGAAACTTTTGGAAGGCCCAAGTTTGTAGGCCCAGTAACCCGGATTGTGGGTTATGGTAAAGGAAAGTTAGGGTTTGTGCGTCGTGTCCGGGTAGGATCCAGGGTGCGCCTTGGAGGGTAAGCCAGGGGGTACGGGTGCTTTATAAACCGACCCCTAGGAGTAGTTGATTGAAATCTAAGAACCCTAGCAAAATCGCTTGATATCGAGCATCCAGTGTAACCCCAGAGTTGAGTTATTATATCAAGATCGGAGACTCGGCGACTTTGATTGCCGGCTACCAGATCGAGTTGCATCATGTTTTTCTCTGAGCTAAACCCTCTCCCAAACGCCTGTGTCGTCTTGCCCCAAGATCAGTTACCCCCTGTAACGTCTGCCGTGATTATCCCACGACAAGATTCCCGGTGGAACAGGGGCGTTTGTGGACTCTATGTTCGCCAGTTTGTCTGCTTCCTTGTTGCTTGATCATGCGATGTGCTTCAGCTTGCACCCTTTGAAACTTCCTTCGAGTAGGTTGTACATGTCGCGATAGGCGACCATGTTATCTGCAACAGCGTCACACTCTTTTATCGTCTGTTGCACGATAAGATTTGAATCCCCGTATATCATCAGTCGAGTGGCTCCGCGGGCAATCGCCATCTCCATGCCGTGTAGGAGGGCCTCATATTCTGCATCGTTGTTGGATGCCGGATCGTCAGGAGGGAAGTTGAGTCGCAGGACGTACTGTAGCTTATCACCCCTTGGAGATATGAGGATTACTCCGGCTCCGTCTCCCTCGTTTATTTTCGACCCGTCGAAGTACATGATCCAGTTGCTCGTGTATTCTGGAGGTCCTGGGGTTTGCAGCTCCGTCCACTCACTCAGGAACTCCACGACGACCTGAGCTTTTACAGCGTTGCGCCCTATGTATATTATGTCCCAGGCGCCTAGCTCGATGCTCCATTTTGCGATTCTTCCGGATGCCATGGGGTTGTTCATGATAGTACCGAGTGATGCATCGTTTAGCACCGTGACGGTATGCTACTGGAAGTAGTGTTTGAGCTTGCAGGCTGTAAGAACCAGTCCATACGCGAGCTTCTGGTAGTGGGGGTATCGCTGTTTGCACGACGAAAGCACCTCGCTGATGTAGTATATTGGCCTCTGAATGTCGTATGCTTTTCCGTCCTCTGGCCGCTCGACGACAATTACCGTGCTGACGACTTTGTTTGTTGCGGCTAGGTAAAGGTAGAGGGGTTCCTTTTCCTACGGTGTTGCCAGTATGCTTCTGCTCTGCAGCACTCTTTTCAGGTCGATGAATGCCTTTTTTGCTTCTGGCGTCCACTCAAACTTATCTGTTTTCTTCAGCAGGTTATAGAAAGGGAGCACCTGCTCGCCTAATCTTGCGATGAATCTGCTTAGAGCGGCCAGTCGCCTTGCGAGTTGCAGCACGCCGTGAAGATTTGTTGGTTCCTTCATCGTCAGGATTGCCTGTATTTTCTCCGGGTTGGCCTCGATTCCTCGGGCAGAGACCAGATAGCCGAGGAGTTGTCATGCGGGGACTCCGAAAACACATTTTGTCGGGTTGAGTTTGATTCTGTATGAATTGAGGGCATTGAATGCCTCCCTGATATCCTCGAGGAGTGTGCCACCACTCGAGTCTTGATGACAATGTCGTCAACGTAAACTTTCACGTTCTTGCCAATGAGCTTGGCGAGGCATTTTTGCATGCAGCGCTAATATGTTGCGCCTGCGCTTTTTAGCCCCAAGGGCATTGTCGTGTAGCATTATACGCCATGTGGCGTAATGAATGTTGTCTTCTCCTCGTCCTCTTGCTTCATCCGGATTTGATTATAGCCCGAGTAGGCGTCCAGGATGGAGAGGCGCTGACAACCTACTGTAGAATCCACGATCTGGTTGATTCGTGGTAATGGGAAGTTATCCTTGGGGCATTGTTTGTTCAACGACGTATAGTCGATGCACACGTGAAGGATGTCGGTGTTTTTCTTCGGGACTAACACCAGGTTTGCTAACCAGGTGGAAATCTTGATTTCCCTGATGAACTTGGCGGCTAACAATCTGTTCACCTCTTCTCCGAGTGCTCCCTGTTTTGGCTCGGAAAAACGTCGGGTGGTTTGTTTGACTGACTTTGCGACTTTGAACACTACAAGTGAGTGCTCGGCGAACTCCCTGAGTATTCCTGGCACATCTGAGGGCTGCCAGGCGAAAATCTCCCAGTACTCACGGAGGAGTTCGACGAGTGCGCTTTCCTATGCGGGTGATAAAGTGGCGGACACCATCGCCGTCTTCGTGGATTCTGTCGGGTGCACTTGATGTTTTCGAGTGTCGCTGTTTGGGCTGAACTCGAGTTCCGGGGCGTTCTTTTTGGTGAGTGGCATCACGGAGTGGTCCGTGGTTTTTGCCAGCTCTTCCAGCTCCTCCTGCATCCCGAAAGATTTTGTGATCTCGTTGAACTCAGTATCACACTTGTCTGACTTTTGGAAGTTGCCGCTTATAGTGATCATGCCGTATTTTCCAGGAAGTTTGAGCTTTAGGTAGACGTAGTGGGAAACTGCCATGAATCTCGCGAACGTTGTTCGGCCAAGAATGGCGTAGTACTGTGATGGCCAGTCAACTACCTCGAAGTCGAGAAATTCTCTCCTGTAATTCCTCGGGTCTCCTAGTATCACTTCCATGTTGATTGTTCCGAGTGGCCGAACGGCTTTCCCTGGTACTATCCCGTGGAAGGATGTTTCTGATTCTGCGAGTCCATCCAGGTTCTTGTTCATCTTGCGGAGTGTGTCCGCGTATATGATGTTGATTCCGCTGCCGCCGTCCATGAACACCCAAGCAAGGTTGTCGTGGAGTGGAGAACACAGATGCCATGGGATGGCTAATTGTTGGGGCCGATGGACGCTGTAGGTATTCGGGGAGGGATCGCACGTCACGTAGACAAGCTCAGAAACACTGCAAACACCTCGATCTACCCAGATTTAGGGCCCTCGCGTGGAGGTAACACCACTACTCCTGCCTATCTCTCTGTATATAGTTCTTCCGAGTAGCCACAGTACAACTTAGGCTCTCAGCCGAGTAGCCAGCCTCTCGTTCTCTCTCTCTGTGTAGCACTAAGGAGCGCAATAAATACTCTCAGGGTAAGTCCCTCGCGCAGGAGGGGGATGGGCACCTTATATACTGGTACCCAGCGAGTAAACAACGATTAAAGGTACACGATAAGACAACGCCACTGTGACAGCAGCAGCACGCTTCCGTGTTCACGCTGACGCCGTTGCGAGAAGTCGCCGCGCCGTCCGGCTGACAAGACTTGTCCACCCTGTCGTTCTCACAGAGTAGGCTCCTGACATGTCCTGTCCCATCCGTCAGTGACAAGACACGACAGGCGCCCACCCTCACTGTACCCACGCCGTAGCGCAGATAATCATGCTTCTTGTAAGTTGAACCGCACGCATGTACGGCTGCGGGATACGCGGGATCTCGTTAGAACGGCTCCATTGACTTTGTGCCCGAGTAGGATTGACGCCCATCTACTCGGACCACCTGATCTCTACTCGGATGATTCCAATCTTCCTCCATATCTTCTCTTGGCCTTCAATACTTATCACCGAGTAGCATCTACCGGATATCAGATACCTGGGTAGCCGCCTACCCGGTAAACAGTACTCTGATCTCTGTTTTACCACCTTTCTTACCCCTACTCGGGGGTAGCCCCCCGACAAAGGTCGTAGTTGCCTATTTGCACCTGAATAACGAGCGCGGCGAGCCCTGGTCGATATACTCGTGGAGGGTGGTCCTCTCGGGAGAAAGTTATCGGCTGCTCTGACATCTTCAGGTATTCGGTTGCGGACGGTGGAGCTTGTACTGCCATATTAACTTGGCGTGTGTTTGTCTTCTGGACTCTTCGGGATGGGCAGACCTTTTGTATCATGCCTAGGAGCCCCGTTGGGTTTGGGTATCTGTTGGCTCCCTGGTTTGCAGCGGGTGGCGCCGGTAGCGCGGCTAGCGCCACGTTCTGGTGTCCTGTTGGAGGCAGGGGTGGCGGCTGGTATCCGACGGCTCCTCATGGGAATTGCGGGTATTCCTGGTTAACGGCGGCCCTGTGCTTCTTCGTGTAAGCCTCGTGGATGTCCTGGAATTTTCGGCAGTCTTTGAGGAGATGCGTTGCCTTGGTTTTTCCCATGCGCTTATCTGTGAATAGATGTAGCGAGCAGTTGCCGTCAAGATCTTCCTATGGAGTTTTATCATCTAGCTTTGGTTTCCAGTCGCGATTTCCACGGGACCCGCCGTCACGGTTTCTTGTGAACTCCGTTGCTACCAGTTCATCTCGATCGTCGTAATCGTAGTATTTCCTCTTCTTCTTTCGGCGGTCGCTGTTGCGATCCTCCTCAGGCGCGGTGAAGATGCTTTTTCATTGCGTAGGGATTCTCCGCCATTAGCCCATCTGTCGGCTATCGCCATTAGCTCTCTGATAGTTTTGGGCGCAGCTAGTCCCAGTTCTTCTCGGAAGGCGGTGCATCGTGCGCCTTTGGTGAAAGCTTCAACTACGACCTCCTCTGACGTATTTCCCGTTGTGTTCTTGAGTGTGGTCCACCTCGGGATATACTCGCGGGTAGATTCGCCGCTCATCTGCTTGCAAGCCCGCAGTTGCTCGATAGATGTTGGCCGCTTGTATGTCGCCTGGAAGTTCTTCCGTAAGTCGCGGCTGAGATCGTCCCAAGATCCGTAGTGCGCACGCGGTCTTCATTCGAGCCAGCTAGGGGCAGCTCCTACGAGGTGTAGGTTTAGGTACTGCATGGCCGTTGTCTTATTCCCACATTGGCATTTTATTGCGGTGAGGTAATCTGACAACCATGATTTGGGCTCTTGCGAGCCGTCGTACTTCACGACCTCCGTTGTAAGCTTGAATCTCTTGGGCATTGGCGCCTCGCGGATGCTGTGGGTGAAGCATAATGCGCTGCAGGATTCCTCATCGGAGGAAGTGGATAGCGCTCGTGCGCGATTCCTGATAGCTCGGGCCCTGTCGATGTTGCTTTCCGCGATATCTCCACGCGCATCGTATTCGGGCCGCTCGCGGTTGTCCTCCTACCGCGGTTCTCTGCTGCGATGTCGCGATCGGCCTCCGTGGAGCCGTGGGTTGCGGTCGCGATCTCGCGGGCTATCGTCATCGCTGCGCGGGCTGGCGCCGCGGCGGCGGGCTTCCTTTCCTCGGGGGCGGCGAGGTGATTCCCTGTCTCCCCTTCTAAGCGACGTGCTCCCGCGTCTACGAGGTGTTTTGTCTGCCCGAGGGTTTTTGTTGGCTTCTGGAGTAGTCACGTTCCTGCGGTTCTCGGTGGCGAGTCTTGCGGCTGCCATGCCTAGACCTTTCTGAACTTGCTGATGTTGTTCCGCGAGGGGGTCGTTTTCGGGCGGCTTGTTCGCCTGTAAGTACGTGGCGACTGCCAGGAGAGCCGCGACGGGGGTCGTCGGATGCACGTTGCCCTCCTCGTCGATATGTATGAGGGATGTGTCGAGTGATTTGTTGATCCTGCTGAGGGACTCGTGGTCCATGCGAGCAGTCTTCGAGACGTACTTCTTCTTCGGGGTTTGGCTACCCGTCGATTGGGTCCTTGAGAGCGCTGCGCGGCGCGCACTCGAAGCATCCGCCGCTTCCTTCCGTGTGTCCAGATCTCTGCTGGCTTCTACGATCAGTCGACCTGTTCGCACCAAGTGGTAGTGGTATGTGGTCAGATCATCTCGAGAAGCTCCGTCTTCTATCGGCTGGCCAGATCGTACCGCCGCCTTTGCTTTGAGCCAAGCGGCTCGCGAGACTTTGATGCGATCTCGCTCCTTTTGGCTTGTCTTTGTTTCTTCGGGTTGTTCAGTTGATCCTGCCCTGCAGACTTGGGCCAGATATGGCTCGTAAGTCCTAGGCGTGGGTCGACAACTTTCACCGAATCTGGAGGGTTCCTCAACTGCGATTGTGTGGAAATCGCATGCGTTGCGGCGGATGGAGCCGCTGCTAGGTGCTAGGTCGGGACCAGCATCATCAGGTGGCGACTCGAGGTTCACGGGGCTGGAGACGGATTCAGAGTCCGACTCGCCGATCCCGATCTGGTCGGGGAAGTGCAGGATTCCCGCCTTGCTGGCGCGGAAGTGGAAGCTGCCGAACGTCAGGCTGACGCTCTTCTCGAGTTAGCTGAATATCGGGCGTGTTTCCGGCGAGTGGGGCGCGTAGATGAGCGACCCGAAGCGGATCGGCTCCGATGGAGTCGATGATCCAGGGCTCCAACTGAAGTTGGGCGAAGATGAGGCCGAAGACGCCGTGGATCCAGCTCCCGCCGTTCCCACACACGGCGCCAATTGTCGATTACTCGTATCAACATGTCCCTCGGATGACCCGATAGGGTTTCGATTAAGTGAACGAGTAGGCGCTGGCGACAATCGTCGGCTAGCAGGGGCACAGTTTTACCCAGGTCCGGCGCCCTCGTACAGGTAAAACCCTTACTCCTGCTCGTGAGATCTATATTAGCAGTAGATCGATTACAAGGTGGATGCGTAAGCCGAGAGATTGATCTCGAGCTTATGGATATGGTGGTGAAAAGTAGACTGGACCCCCCCGGTGGTTCTCCTAGCCTTTTATAGGTGGCTTAGGTCCCAAACCTTGTCCGCGGGGGTTACAAACCCTAGCTCTAGGTCGGTAGAAGCTTTCCTTCTTGACCCGCAAGTCTTTGCGGTGGACTTCTGTTGGGCCTTCTAGAACCGCGGGGTAGCACCTCTCTTTGGGCCTAGGTCTTGGGCCTTGGACTGGGTAGGCTCACCCGACAGGTCCGGGAGTCATCCCCACGTCAATAGGTTAGTCTGGAAATCGATAAAAATGACATAAAGTGTATAGCAAACATGTGGGAAACAATAAGAAAACAACATGGAACATCAGTAAGAGAATTTTATTGTCCTATTCCAAAGCCACCCAAAGAATATGAAATTATTATGATTGCACTATGCCTATAAAGGTTGAGGTAACATAATTATTTAGTGAGAAACAAAGTTATGTTTCATATAAAATTATTTTGGTAGAAAGACTTGATCACCCTTGTTAACAAAATGATTTTAAATGAAATGGGCAATGTTTTCACTATTTTTTCACCTTATCCATTATGTTTTCACCATGTTTACTTCTGTTATCACATTATTACTTAAGTGCAATCATGTATTCCACCATCCTTATGCATGTTTTCCTGATGTTTTCATCCTGTTTACTGAAGTTATGCATGTTTTCACCACCCATACTTTTGTTTTCATCACTACCACCTTTGTTTTCTTTGGATATTCTTTCATTAGAGTGTCTTAGAACCTCTCTAGTTCTGGTCTTGGTTTTGTTTTCCATGTTTTTACTTTCGTTTTCCCGGTTTTTATTAATTATTAAAATTCTGGAAATACCTCAAAAATAAAGTTTCCCGAAAAATTCCAAAAAAATTATAATAAATTTTTACGTTAAAAATGAGGCAGAAAGCCACCCGGGAGACCCCAGGGGGACCCACCAGGCAGGCACACCCCAGGGTGACATGGCCTGCCCCTGGTGGCGCCAGCCAATGGTGTGGGCCCCCTGCCCCCCACTAACTCTCTCTCCTGCCAAAGTTCCCTCTCTCACCTCCCAAACTCAACACATTTCCTGGAACCCGAGTTCTTGCTGTTCTTCCTCGAAATTTTCTATCTCTTTGCTCAGCCCATCTTTTGTGCTGAAATTTGGTGCATTTGCTCTCCGGTATGTGACTCCTCCGATGATCCAAGTAGAATTTTGTTTAGTGAACTATTTCTTGAGTATTTTGGTACAATAGGTGACATCTTATGTGAGTTTGCATACTTGATTTGAGTAGAAATAATATAGTTTTGATGTATGTTTAGCTCTCATATAAGTCCCTATGGTAGTTTCCACCTTATAGTTGCTTGAAATTAATTTTTATGATGATTATTGAAAATTTCAGAGATGGATAGGTTCAACTTTGGTGAGATATTTAGGAGTGATGCTCCTAGAAGGACAAGGCCATCACGCTCGTCTACTTCAGCAAGGCCCTCATATAATGAAGACGGTATGGTGTCAACTATTAATGATGCAGAAGATGACGGTATCATTTACCCATCTAGATTTCCTTGTCACACATTTTTAAGAAATGCAGGTCTTTTAGATGATTTTCTTATGCTTGTTGAGAGAGTTAGTCTCACCAACTTTATGGAGGAGGATGAAAGCCCTCAGTATGCCACGCTTACAAAAACTTTTGTTAAGAGCTTTAAATTTCAGAACACTCAATATGGTCCAACTGTTGAATTCAATTTATATAGTAGTTCTGTGTCTTTGTCCTTGGTGTAATTTTGTGCTATTATAGGTATCAACGCCACCGGGACGGCAAGCAGGATTCAAGATAGACTAGCAGACCTCCAGGGGATCTACCGAGAGATCATCAACGATGATGGGCGCTCATCCCAGCGTGGGAAGATAAGGAACATTCAACTTCCTGCTCTTAGATACTTTACTTACTACATTGGTACTAGTATTCTTGGTAGGGAGAACACTTTATAGTTATCACCTGCTTTTATTGATGCTGCACTGAACCGTAGCACAAAGTATAACCTTGGTGCACTTGTTGCACGCCGCCTTGCCGCTGCTAGGCCTATTTTTGGTGGCATTATTGCTACACGTGTCGCAGCCGCTTTGCATGTTTCCGTTGATCCTAATGATGACATTATTGCTCCACATAGGCTTAACCTTTCTGCTATGAAATCCCATAAGTTTGTCACTTCTAACTCTACTAGTGAATATTTAATATATAGAGTTTTATATATGGATGGAGAAGAGCGGAAAGTTACTTTGCCGCAGCCTGTGTTATTTAAGATTGACAGGTCACCATGGTCGTTCTCCAAGGAGCAAATAGACGAGCATCTGAGCACCATGGAGTTTTACCTGCAGCAGGAGAGGCGAGACGCGTCTCCCAAGGACCACAACGCGCAGTACACCGGCGCATGCTCGAGCACATATCAAGGGGAGGCTTCCTCCTCAGCGTATTACAGGGACGGCACCTCTTGGGCCCCTTGGTGATTGATCTCCACTTAGGCCAAAAGCCTAAGCTTGGGGGGAGGTATACCGACATCACACTCATTTATATACCATTTTCGGTCGGTTCTTTGTATATCCATGTTTATCGTTTCTTTCGTTTTCTTTTGTTTCTTTCGCTAGTTTTCGTTTCTTTCGCTTCTTTGTTTTTATTGTTTTGTTCTTGTTTTCCAAAACACAAAAAGACCAAAAATATTTCTTTTGTTTCTTTCTATTTGTTTCTTCATTTGGTTTGCTTTATCTTTTAGTTGCAGTTTAATATTCAAAAACCCAAAAATATTTTTGTTTGGTTTGTTTGTTTGCTTTCTTTTGTTCTTGTTTCATTTTGAAAACCCAAAAATATTTCTGCTTTGTTTGCTTGCTCTCTTTTTGTTCGTGCTTTAATTGAAAAACTCAAAAATATTTGTTGTTCTTCTTTGGTTTTGTCAAGTTTGTTGCAGAGTTCAACAGTCGTCCGTGATTCCATTGGAGCTTGGTTTTCATTATATATTATTCGAGCCACAAGTGAAGAGCAATAATGACGATATACGACAATTCAAGTTGTGGTGAGAGGTTGGTATGAACTCTATTTGCTTTCATTTTTGTACATATATCCATCTATGTGAGCATGCTTAGTTTGTTCGTATAAGATATATGTGACTTAATGGTTGCTTAATAGTTCATGCTCTCTCATGTTTTGTTCCAATTTATTAATAGTAAATGACATGTCATATAGATATTTGTTCGCATTGTTCTATTCATAGAAGGGTATGATATTGTGGTATCCTCCTCTGTTTGTTTCATTTGAATCGACTTGGCACATGCTCACGCATGCTAAGATTGAAAACAAAAAGTTAATAAGCCTCGATGATTTATTTTGCCTCAGAGTTCTAGTATGAATTTTATGCCTCAGTTAATTTTACTTTGTCGCAAACATGATTATGATAGTTGTTTCTCTCTTTATTGTCGCTCCCTGTCTATTTGCTAGACTTCACATGTACTGAGTATGAGCTCTACTCGTGCATCCAAATCCCTGAAAACCAAAGCCTACCAAATGTGTCCACCATACCTTCCTATATGTGGTATTTAACCGCCACTCCAAGTAAATTGCTCATGTGCTACCTTTAAAACCTGCTAATTTTTTTCCCTGTTTTGTGCCCCTGTTTTAGCTGATGAGGACGTAAATAAAGAATCTTTATCTCACTTGTTGATTAGATTTCACACCATGGACTAGTGGCTTCATCCGCTTAACCAAATGATAGAAGAGCTGGCAGCGGGGTGCCCAGCCCCAAATTAACGCACACATATTCTCTTCACTCTTTTTGCCCCTGATTTATCAGTCAAAGCATAATTGTGTAAACAAAAGATAAAGAGGGATAACCTTCTACACCAGTTGCGTCCTTCACCATGGGAGCCGCTCTTGTGAATCCAGTTGACTTGTGACATACTGTATTATCTGTTTACCATTCGTTGACATAAGCATACACCTCTCTCAAAATGTTTTCAATACCTCTGTTTAATAAAATAAAAAGCTCTAGCACATGAGTGATCCATGCTTCCCTCTGCGAAGGGCCTTTCTTTTACTTTTATTTTGAGTCTCCGCCATATTCTTAGAGCACTTTCTTGAGAGCATAGTTATCATTCTTAGTGTAATGTGTTTGTCCCAAAGTACGGTTGATTGTGATATAACTTTGATACTTGTATCTTTGATATCTTTACTTCTAGTCTTCCCTTGAACTTCAGAGGTGCCCTGGAATTTATGTTTTTCCCCATATTTAAGGGCAAACGAGATACCACTTTATCAAATCCTATTATGAATATTTTAATCTCGCAAATAGTTATGCTTCATGTTGTTTATCATTAATATGTTTTTATCTTCTCATGGTTTGCATAGCTATTAAGTGTCGGTATCTTGCATGTATCTTATCATGAGCATAATTAAGTATTTTATCACATAGTGAGCATGTTTACATCATATGAAACAAATGTCTTCGTAAAAGTCTTTTATCGCACTCAGTTGTCACTGAATTGCTTGAGGACAAGCAATAAGCTAAGCTTGGGGGGAGTTGATACATCGAAAATGTATCTCCTTTTCCGAACACTTTTCTTATTGTTTTCCTCTAAACTTGTGTGTTTTGGATACAACTAACACGGACTAACGCTGTTTTCAACATAATTACTTCGGCGTCTCGTTTTTATGCAGAAAAATCAACTTTCGGGAAAATGCCCAGAAAAGAGCACATTGATGTTTTCACCCAGGAAGACCCCGGGAGCCAGAAGAGGGCCAGGAGAGGGGCCACAGGGTGGCCACACCCCCCTTAGCGCGGGTCCCCCTGGCTGCGCCAACATAGGGTGTGGGCCCCCCAGGACCCCCCTCGGACTCCCCTTTCGACTACAAGTAGCCTTCGACCCTAAAACCCGAGGGGGTACGTCATATTCCACAGAAACACAACAGAGCGCCGCCGCCGTCCCAAACCTCGATTCGGGGATCAGAAGTTCCTGTTCTGGCACCCTGCCAGGACGGGGAAGTGGAGAAGACCAACGTCATCACCAATGCCTCTCCATCGACCATCCATGTTTCCCGCATCCATGTGTGAGTAATTCCCCGCTGTAGGCTGAAGGGGATGGTAGGGATTGGATGTGATCGTTCATGTAATAATGCCGTGATTGTTAGGGCATAGTGCCTAGTGTCCTCTAGTAGTGCTATTGACATTGTTGCAACTTGTTATGCTTAATGCTTGCCACTTTGGTCCCGAGTGCCATGATCTCGGATCTGAACATGTTATTGAATGACGATGATAATTATTGTTTCTTGATCATACCTGCAAGTTGTTTACACACATTGTTGTCCGGAACCCGAGGCCCCGAAGTGACAGAAATTGGGACAACCGGAGGGGATGGCTGTGATGTGAGGATCACATGTGTTCACGGAGTGTTAATGCTTTGCTCCGGTGTTCTATTAAAACGAACACCTTAATTACCAGTAGTTCCCTCGAGGCCCCGCTGAAAACGGGCTGGTAGGACAAAAGATGTTGTGCAAGTTCTCATTGCGAGCATGTACGACTATTTATGGAACATATGCCTATGGTTACTTAGTCCTTGGATGCTTTATCTTATTTATCTGCAATGCCCCTGACATGATCATTATTAGAACTTTCTTGTCCATGCAACACCCGTTCATCCATCCCTATGCCTATAATATTTAATCCGCTGTTTACTTCAAACACTACTGCTGCTGTTTTCATTCCACTGCTGCTATTATTTCACTACTGCTGCTACTATAAAACTGTTAATACTGATAAAGCACTACGAACAAAAGTACTTTCAGGTGCAGGTGAATTGACAACTCACTTGTTAAGTCTCACAAATATACTTTGGCTCCCCTTGTGCCGAATCAATAAATTTGGGTTTTACTTCCCTCGAAAACTGTTGCGATCCCCTATACTTGTGGGTCATCACACCTTCTATATGTTCAAATGTTATACATATTTAAGTATGCTCACTAGGCATTTTAATTGCTTCATATTCTTAGTGCCTCTCTCTGTGCAGTTGTAGATTATGTGTACACTCTTGTATGGCACAGTAGCACCTCCATTTTTTTTAGAATATAGTCTTGTGGTTCCTTTTTTCTCATTATTTTCCGTGCTAATCTTGCTCCTGCATATGATTTTATTCCTAATACATGAATGTCTTTGGTTACGGCACACACCTAATGAACATTGGTATATTTACTATGTAGATGGCACTCGTTAAATTCCCAAGTAAGTGGACGTTTGCGGACATCAAAGAAACCTGGGAGATGTACGGCAAGCCTGCCATCTGCGACCCAAACTGGAACGGGATACAAGAAGCACTACTTCCAGAGCAAACCTTGGAAGACCAACCAGATCTCGTTGCCCGAGTGTTCAGGTCCAAACTGGAGACGATGAAAGCGGTGTTGACCAGTAAGCATTTTTTTAGATAAAGGAAATATATTAATATAAAAAAGATATCGATTACATCCAACCTCTGCAACAACATAATGTCAAGATCTAGTTAAGACATTAGGGATGCACACAGCCAAAGAATAAAATAAAAAAGAAATAAAAAACCCGTCGAACTCATCGGTTAAGCAGCAGGAACAACCACCACCAGAAGCAACACCCGGACTGCAAAATTGTTCTCCAAGAACGACGCCTCCAAGAAGGAAACCGTGCACAAACACCGTCGCCTCCCGATCACTGGTCATGGGTTTTCACCCGAAGAAAGTCCGACTGAATTTCAGACAATGCCTCCAACAAGAAACTAATAGAGATGCGCCATTGCCAGGTACAACCAGTGAAGGTCAGACCTAGGGTTTTCACCCCGGAAGTCAAGACTTGGTGCCAAAAAAGCACCCCAAGAAGAAGTCCACCTGTGTTGCCTCCCTCGCTTGCCAAGACTGCTACAAAACACCAATCGTCCGATTCAGAGTTTTCACCACATCAAATCTCGCCTCCGCCATCACCTGTAATCTCAAACTCAACATGAGCCATAGAGATCAACTGGTCATCCAGAAGAAACATCTTGAACTTTCCAATCATTGTCGGCACCACAATAATCGCAGCTGATATGCCATGGCGCATCTCATGATGCCATCAAATCAGAGAAAGACAAGTCCACAACCATGCCAACGACAGCAACAAAGTTTTAGGGCTTCTGTCGACACAGATGCGTCGCCGACCTCACTATCTGGCAGCTGTCCTGTGTCACCGGCCTCACTTTCTGGCCGCCACCTTCCTGCGTTGCGGCCTCCTGAACTGGACGTCGGAGCTACACGCACTTGTTGGAAGCCAACCACTGACGACTTTATACGGAGCACTGGGCGTGCACGGACTCCAGATCAAATCTTCCTCCATGCATACTGCCCCATGCACATCCGTTGACGCCGGCTGGTCGAAACACAAGACTAAATCCATCGGCCATGCTCTTGTGCGCTGCGGTGTTGGATTGCTGCCTGTAGATCAATCGCCCATGCACATGTACGCCGCTCGTTAGATTGCCGCCGGCCGGAACCCTAGGGGCATAGTAGATAAATCATCCCGACCCATGCATATGCACGCGGGCCTTCAGATCAGATCCTGCTTCATGCACATCTGCCGCCGGCCGGAACGCAAATCCAGATCGAAGAAGATAGATCGAAAACTGCGTCCAGGCTTGGAAAAAGAAGGAAAATAGCAGAATCTTCTTGACAAGTAAGCATATCCTAGGCGTTTTGAAGGTGGTAGAGTTCCAGAAGAGGTCCCTCCCCCATGCCCATTTCATGTTGATGTAGCTAGACCACATTCGAATTGCCTTTGATGATGATTACCCTTTGAAAATGTAATGCTTGCCAACGGATCTAAGACATGCATATATGCATTTGAATCATACTTTGCTATCTTTTAAATATACATGACCGTTTATGTGTACTTCATGTTTACATGTGTGGCAGAAAAAAAAGTTACGCTGTGGCAAAGCACGGGCATTCAACTAGTTCACACTAATATTTGCTATATGTGTGGCTACACACAAATACCCACTCTGTTGTGCCATTCGGCTACATCAGAGCGTATTAAATCAATTTTAGGCGGGTATGACAATATGTAGAAAGTGAACACCTCAAATAACTTCACAATCTAGCGAATCAGATCACATGGATTTTATGCATCCTCAGGAAACGTTCGTCCTGTGGTGAGCATCTTCTTAGTTCTCCATGCCTCCATTTTGGTGTTGGAATAAAAGCCCTTAATTGGTCGATCTCTCGACGCTCGTGTTGTCATCGATGAAGGCCATGACTTCGCCGCCCTCGGTTGTAACCACTAGGACTATGCTTGCTCACCCACATGGACCGAGACCGCCCCCGGTTTGTCGTCAGCTTGATTCTGCCTGCGGTCAACCGACCACCACCGCTACCCCTCCACAGCCTATTTTCGATAGTCAAAGTGGCAGTTTTTTAGATAACGCTTATCACCTATCGCACTTGCACCACTAAAAAAAACACCAAACTATACCCCCAACCACATCATGAAACCACTATGGGTCCGGTGTCCATGTTGTGGGTTTCTCCTTAATGTATTTTTGTAGAGGGGGTTAATGTGCTTTATTTCCTTTGAGCACGAGTTTATGCACCAATGTTGTCTTTTACTCATTTTTTGACAATTTTTATGGAACAAATTGTTCATGGATAGACATTCTATAACAATTGTAAAAATAAAATAATCATCAAAACTATTCTCCATAGAAATTATTATCCAAAGATTGGATGATTATCACTTGGATAAAGGATATTTCCTCGATGAAGCATGATTTGATAAATAATACTCCCTCCAATCCATATTAATTCTCGTTGAAATGGATGTATCTAACGCTAAAAAATGTCTAGATATATCCGGTTTAGCGGCAGTTGATATGGATAGGAGAGATTATTACTAATATACTCCCTCCGTCCACGAATAAGTGTAAATCTATTTTTAGACCTAATATTTTTTATTTTTTTTGACAAACTTTATAGGAAATTGTAGCAACATATATAACATCTAAATGACATATTTTCAAACTTCATATTAAGATAAATTTATTGATACTAATTTAGTGTTATAAATGCTGGTATATTTTCTAGAAAAGTTAGTCCAAGTTTAATAAATTTGACTCACATGAAAGAAAATGTACACTTATTTATGGTGAGTATATCGGTGTTGCAAAACATAAATACTACCTCCGTATCAAAATGTAATATGTTTTAGCATTTCCTATATAACACATATCTAGACATGGTTTAGTGTGTAAATTCATATTATGTTACACTAGAACACGTTTAAATATATTTTGTCTAAAAAACCCTAGAACATATTATATTTTAATACGGAGGGAGTGTTAATTATATCCCACTCGGGCCCACGTGTCATCTAAGCTTTCGACCACTTTGCAGCCTCTTGCATCTTTAGGACATCTCCTAAGGGCCTGCTCAAATCCGGGCCCAATTGGTCCGGATTTTGTCTATTTGAGCAGTGGTCCACGCTGCGCGGACAGGGACCGGGCTAGGTGCCTCCTACGGGCATGCTCATTCCAAAAGCGGACAGTTCATAGATATGGTAGGGGCCAGAAGGGCCCATAGGTTTTACAATATAAAAAACCTAAAACTAAACTAAATGGCCACTGGCCAGTGGCCGCGCGGCGGCCGGAGGATCCCCGGAGCATCCTACTCCAGGATGATGTACTCCGGGTCGTCGACGAGGTGGGCGGGCAGCGCGGAGCCCCGCGGAGGGGTGGGTGGCTGCGTGACGGGCAGCTCCGGCGGTGGCCCTGCCCATTGCCACTGCATGCCGACAAGGGGCAAGAACCACGGCTCGCATGGCCGGTTCTCGTTGCGCTCCTCCTCGTCGGCCTCCTCCTCGTAGGCGTACGCCGCGGGCGGTGCGCGCATGCCCGCCACGGCCCTGGCCTCCGCCTCCTCGGCCGCCTCCTGGGCAGCCACGGCTGCCAGCGCCTCCTCCACGGCGCGCGCCTCCGCCACGGCCGCCTCCTCGGCCTCCCGGGCAGAGGCCTCGATGGCCATGGCCAGCTCCAGCTCCTCGCTGGGCTGGGGCATGGCCCCCTCATCCTCGTCGTCGTCTTCCTCGTACCACTGGGGGGCTCCTCCTCGGCCTTGACGGGCGCGGGGTCACCGATGCGAAGGGGAGGCGCCGCGCGTCTGCCGTGCCCCGAAGAAGGAGCAGCGGCGGAGGTCGTGTTCGTCCGTGAACCATGTGTCCTAGTGGGGACTGTTCACGGCGAATGCCGGATGGCCGCGCAGGTCAGGCGGCAGCTCATCTCGCCGCCGGTGGATCTCTACCTCCCGCTCCAAGCCGCCCTTAGGAACGGGCAGCACCGGGATGCGGTCCCGGTTGAGGTGCCACCCGTCCGGCAGGTGCACGTCGGACCATGGTACTGGGATCGCGTCTTCCCAGTACCATTGGCACTTCCTCTTGTTGAGCTAAGGCCGGCCGCGGACGCGCAGCGGCGCGATGCGGAAGGGGGTGGCGCGGCCGTGTGCGGGAGGGGGCAACGGGAGCTGCTCCTCCTGCGCGCGGGCGGCCTGCGTTTGCGGTGGTGGTGGAGGTGTGGGAGAGGCGTGGCGGCGGGAGCTCCCGGCCTCGTGGTCTTTCTTGGCCTTCCCGAAGGAGAGCCAGCTGCGGCCCATGGCTAGGGTTTTGCTCGCCGGCGAGGGAGGTGAGAGAGTGGGAGAGGGGGGAGTGGGGACTGGTGCGCGTGGGGACGAACGCGTGTCACCGGTCCCATTAAATAGGACGGTGGGAGGAGGCCAGCGGTCGCCACGGTCACTGACCGGCCACACCCTTTGACCGAGCGGTGACGGGGCCGCGCGCGCGCCCGTTTTCTGTTCGCGGGCTGCTCATTTCTGGACCAAATTTGGTCTGGGTTTGAGCAGCCACGGACCGAGGCGAGGGTTGGGTAGCCCCGTAGGAGCCTGATTTTGCCCCAGACTGCTCAAATCCGGCCTATCCGGGGCAATTGAGCAGCCCCGAAGGAGATGACCTTA
>JAPCYS010002605.1:0-109345 GCA_028641055.1 Alopecurus myosuroides
TTAAAAGGGGTTCCAAAATTTTGTTCTGAAAAGTATTTCAATTTCACCAAAGCAACACATGGTGAGGTTGGAAATTTTGTGAGGTTTCCAAAATGTATTTTTTGCCAAATTTTATTCTTCCGAAAAGGCCCTCAAAAGTTCAAATATGTTCTGTTTTCAATCACAGAAGGACCTAGTTGTGTTTTCCCAAAACTCTAGGGGGTTTTCGTAATTCCCTTTTCTTTCTCCCTTTCTTCTAGCTCCGGCCAGAAGGATGGAAGGCCGCCGCCAGCGCTTCGTGCCACGTCCTACTCGCCTCGCGCACGGATAAGAGGCAGAGAAGACGTCTCCATCGTGCATTCTCCTCACTCGCCCCCGTGAGCCCTCGCTCTGTCTCTCTCTGCTGCAGAACCGAACCCTAACCCTAGTTACTGCCTCTCCGGCCGCCGCTCGCCGCCGCTGTTTCCGGCCCTCCGCGGCCACGTCGAGCCTCCCATCATCTTCGCCGTCCTTCCCTTGTCTTCCTCGTCAAATATCATAAGCCGGGATGGCCCCAATCGAGCAAATCGCGGCCATCTTTCCGAGCTCCGGCCGCCGCCTCTATTGGAGATTCCGGCGAGCTCCTTCACCGTCCCACCTCCCTGGTTCCTGCAACATGCCCCTGGTGAGCTCGGCTCCCTCCCCGTGCTCTCCTTTCGTTTTATCGGGCATGTTTCCGTCGACGCCGTCGTAGGCCGCGAGCGCCGCCGCCGTTTCTGCACGCCGGTGCTTCTCCGGTGACCCCCTGAGGGCGGCGCCACCACCCCTATGTCCGCCTCCCTCCCCTAGACCCCGTGGTGGTGTTCGTTTTCTGCATCGTGAGCTGAATCGCGCGATTGCGCACGCACTGCCACGCCGGCCTTTGATGACGTCACCTGGACGTCATGATGCTGTCACAAATCTGTTTTTCTTATTTCAAAAAAAAAATGCTTAATAATTACAGAAAAGAATTAAAAGTGATTAATGAATATCTTTTATTCTGTTACTCAGAAAAATAAAGTAAAAACATGGTTTTGATCAGAAAAAGATGCTCTATCCAAATATGTCACTTTTATACATGTTTGACAACCTTCAATTTTGGACATTATTTGAATTGGTTTAATTCATTTAAAAATGGAAAAATAAGTTTTTAATCACTAAAATTAGAAAATTAAAAGTTATATACCAAATTGCTCAAAATGAAAAATGCAACCTGTTTATGATGTTTCAAACCCATTTGGACTTTTCAAATTGCACTCACTTTCATAACTGCCCGAAACCCCCTCCGGGGTCTATTTCGGGCTAATTTCAGTAAAAATGCCTAACTGACATACGAACCCTAGCAACTCATCGAGCATGTCTAGGGCTTTATTTCAGTGCACTAATTTGCTCATGCATACATATTGCGCATTGCATCGATGCCATGTGTTGATTGTTATTTCTCTTTCGGTGTTGTTCCCCTCTCGGTAGAACGTGACTCCGAAGAGAAGGCCAACAATCCAATGACGAATACTTGATCCTAACCGACAAGTCAAGCACTTATTCCTGAAGACGTTATCTAGTTTTCTTGAAGCAAGGCAAGCATAACCTCTTATCTGCCCATATATGATTTCGAAAGACTTTTCATTCTCGTACAAATGCATTCGGTTTCAATGTATCTTGAGTCAATAGATAGAGTTATCCTATTTATTTGCATAACCCAGATATCATGATTCAATGCTCCTATCAGACATATGATTTGTTTGTGTGTATCGCCAGAGCCTTAAATATTCCATGCTTAGTCTTACATGCCTGTTATCTCTGCTCCATCCGGTTGATGAATCAGAGCCGCAAATGAATCTAGTATGGTAGTATGATGTGGAAAGTTAAGAGAAATTGATTAACATGATCTAAAGGTGTGGATGACGAGACCACAGAGGGTCTGTGGTGGTTGTCTCGTTCATGCCCCTAGGAGCGAGTTCTCGTCTTCGAGCCAAGACTGAGCGTGCATCCACACGGGGGATTGGATTCCCCTCGGTCTCAACTTGCCTAGTTTGTTCCATGAGTTGCCTAGTTCGGGCTTTCCATTTGGATTTGTGGGGATGTTAAAAACGTTTACAAAACTAGGACGTGGCGGTGCAACAGCCTGTGGCGAGACAGTAGTTGAAGCACCGCTCACAACGATAGAGACCCGGCAGGAGATGGCCACTCCCTATTGGCGGACCATCTCTACTCGGAGCGACTCATGGAATAGGTGAAGCAAGGGAAAGGTCGTGGTCAACCTCCATCTGCCGGCACTTCCCGGAATAGTGCTAATGTCTGGCATTAAGAGTTGGTTGGCACGTGTGGTTAAAGTTGTACACCCCTGCAGGGTTAAATCTTTTCGAAAAGCCGTGTCCGCGGTTAAGGACGACTTGGTGACGGATTCTGTGATCATAGACAACTTAAACGGAATGATTAAAACTTGCTGATAACGAATGAAGGATGCCTCCTCGGAGATGCCGAGAGGGGTTACCTTGTAGCATGAGTTATCGGAACAACTTGATGTGGTGATCTTTGAAGCACGAGGTGCTGAAATGATGTTGGTGGATGAAAAAGATGATGATTTCAGTAGTTGAATAGCTTTCTCATCTGTTTTCAAAATACTCCATGAGACGTGCTATTCCTCCCAACTTGGAAAATAAAGATGGCTTTACGAAAAACAACCTTCATAACTCTTTCTAAAAGAAGCAGATATATAATAGGTTAACTAAGTCTTGTTGAGTACCTCCCGTACTCATGTTTGCTTCAACTTGGTTTAGGTGGAGTTCCTCAGTTCGGTGGTGTTTCGACGTGGACATCGACGAGTAGTTCGGGGTTCCCAGGTAGCAGCCTGGAATCTATGGGCTGGGACGTCGCCTTATGTTGCGGCCTCTTAGGCCTTTTTGGTTCTTGTTGATTAGCAACATATTTTGCTTTCGTTGTCTGATGTAATGTTGGGTCGTGTGACCTCTGCTTGTAAGCTATACTCTAGTAACACCTGTTTAATAAAGCTTCATGTTTAGAGTACTGCTTTGATCGGTTGTTGGTTTCGAGCTCACTGTTATACAGTTTTGGCTATGCCTGCATAGTTGTCGCAGTCGAGGGGTTGTGGAGCCGATGATCCATGTCCGAGCCCGCCTGTCGATGTGATCGGCCTGGGGCGAGGTAACCCCAGTAACCCTCGATTGTTGTTGCACTTTCTGGACACATAGCATCTCTGTATAACTTTGGTCACGTTCCTTCAGTTTCATCCGACTCGTGGATGCTTGGGTATGCATAGTTGGTTATGACTAGCATGGATACAAGGAGTAGTAGACGGACTACGTGCCGATGAATCCGGTCTGCCTGCCGTTGTTTGTTGCGGCCGGGGCTGGTAACCCTGAAGCCCTTGTGAGTCCATGGCTAGGAGCACATAACAGTGTGTATATCTCTGGGTCCGGGGTCTGACAAAAGTTGGTATCAGAGCAGGACTGCCTGTAGGAAAACCTTACTGCTTGGTCGATGTCGAGTCTAGTGTTTATGAAAACTATTTGAAACTTCAAAAGGATTGTGAAAACCTTCTTAGGATTCTTTTTACTCCTTATCTGGTATCGCTCTAACTCTGGGTCACCTTACCTGTTTTGATTTGAAAAGGTTTAGCTATCGCTTCTAGTCATTCAAAATCTAGGTGCCTTTTCTGGCAAGGACGTCTTTTAACCAAGTTGACCTAGTTATGAGTTTCTAGAGTCGTGTGTGTTCTGTGTTCCGTTATCTCTTAAACTGGGAGATTTCCTTCCCATCCTAAGCTCTCAGAGTTGTCCGGATTCCACATTCCTACATGTTTCAAAGCTCTAAATCTTGAACCTCGAGATCCGCTTTCCATCTCGAATGTATCCGTTATCCTCTGCCCAAATCCTTCCGGAGTTATGTTTGTCTTTTGAAAGATACCTCGTGATTGCTAATTGTAGTGTCCTTTGTGGCACTCATATAGTAGTTACTCCTTTCGTCGTGTTTTTAACCCTTGGACTTGAACCGAAGGTCCCGGAATGTGCTGAGTTGTGGTGGGTTGAATCATGTGGTCATAACCATGTGATGCTCATGCCATCAGTACAAGATGCTGACCTTTAACCCAAGTTCTGTTTCTTTGGGTCCTGAGGAATATCTTCTACCTCGGGATGTCTAGGTAGTTTCAACTCCAATAGCCGTAGGTTTTCCCTTGTAATCAAGAAGTGATCACAAAAAGAGTGATCATTCAGAAATCCACATCTTCGTTTTTACCTCAGCTATACCGATCTTCCAGAATGGGTTTTAAAAAGAGTATCACCTGTGCACTCCCCATGGCCTCTGGATCCTCCGGAGCATGTTCCTATCTTCCAGTTGCTCTTAAATCTAAATCTGTTGTTATGAAACCAAGTTGCATATGTGTGTTGTATCCTTCCAATACATTTTCTCTGGTATTCCGTCAAAACCTTCCACCTTGGAATGTCAGGAGAAACAAACTCCAGTACCTCGTTCATCTCCAGAACCAGGTCAAAGTTTTGTAATCCGCAGATTAGAGAAGTTTCATCATCTTCTACTCTGCTCCACCTTCGAGTATTATACACTTTTATATCAAGAGGTCGTGCTGAGTTTCATGGCCTTGTTGATGAAGTAATGCTCTTAGACGTTTTCACTCACCCTCCCTCCAAGCTTGAATGCTTGAAAATGATGGGTCTATGCTTTGAGGTGTGTATCAGATATTCCTAGCAATTTGTATTGCTTCGAAAAATCTAGGAAACATCTGTACCCTTCTTAGCACTACTGGTCACCCAGCATCTTCTTAAAGTTGACTGTGTTACCAAATCTGTTCATTCTGGTGCACATTCCTGGTCAAAGAGTTAGGTTCACACCAAAGCTCTCAAGACCATATCAGTTGCTTTGACAAGCAAGATTCCTTTCAAACTCCGAGACATACCGGTAGGTTGTGATATTCTGGTTGTCTTTCTAGAAGTGTCACTAAGTGGTTATCTAACCGTGATGTCTAAACAATGGGTAATTTGAATTACTCTTTTCTCCAAGAAACCTTGCTGGATACCCTGGACTAGTTGGTGGAGCTTAAACAACAAATTGGAGAGTTGAAAGACAAAAGCTCTTCCTAACTTCGTCCTCCGTTAAGGGATGTCTAGTTTCTTCTGTGTTCAAGCATGATAGTATCCCTTCAGTGGACATGCTACCATTCCACCCTTGGTTTGATTTGGGCGATCGTCAAATCAAGTTCAGCTCCAAGGACTGTCTTGATGGTGTTTCACTCATGGTGTTCTGCCCGAGTACACCTTCATGTCCTTTAACCTGACCAATATTTTGCCTTGTTCATGTATCATATGAGACCCTCTTCTTGGAGTGTTTTGATAAGTATGTTGTCGAGCCCATCGATGACATTCCTATCTCCCCAAGTTGCAAGAGGTTCATGTTGAACAGTTGGCATTAACATTGGAAACTTTTGGAGAACCATGTTTGTGTCAACACGAAGTTTGTGTTCTCGATGTTCGAAGTGACTTACTTTGGTTCATGTGCTTACGGTGAAAGTTGTCGCCATGGATCCAAGTAAAGTTTTCTTGTTCCCTCGGGAATAATCCCAAGTCGGTCATGCATGTGTGGACTATTGTTAAGATGGTTGGTTGTTACCTCCGCCTACTGTAAGAAGTTTCCATCCACATTAAGCCATTGACTGATCTTTCGTAAAAGAGAAGAAGTTCAAGAACTTCGTTATCTTTGTAATCGTCTTCCTAACAAGGACTCCGATGTGTTCTTTGTAAGTAAGTCATGTAGGTGCAACCGTCTTCCACAAGTTGCTAATACATGGGTTCCATAATCTCACTCATCTTCTTGAGCTTGACATCATAGTCCATACCTTGAGAATCCAGTAAATGTATCTCAGTTGTAACCGATGCAATTCCGCTGATTTAACATAGTGAGTCTTGTTTGACAATCCACTAACCAGAGCTGAATCTCAAGCAGCAACGATGGTTGGTGTTCTCGCAAGGGCATTGAATTAGGTCCAGTATAAAATACGGCATGGTTGATGTTGTGGTTGACACAATTAGCCGGAAGGCCTAATGTCATATCTCTTTGAATTTGTAAGAACAACCACTCCCTGTGAGAATCCTTGTGTGGTTCATTCTAACAAGTTTTCTCTCCCCGTTCTTCCAAACCGGAGTTTTTCTTTCACTTGATGACCTATAAAAGGTTCGTCATGAGCCTGCTATCGGTTTCCATAACATCAGGAGAACTTGGAAGTTGTATTATCCAGTGTCTCTTCGTCAATCCTACAAACCTTTCTTTTAGTGGAAACAAGTTCATCAGGAGAACATCTCTTGGTGTTCTGTAACCACCTTTGATCAGTTCCCTTTTCAAGTTGTTTGTACTTGAAGTTCTGTTCATCTGACACATTGTGTGAATTTGTCAGTCACCCCAGCCATGGGATCCTAACTCTGTGGTAAACGTATTGCTACGTCAAATCCACAATAGGAAAGAGATTCCCTATTCCTTCCGGTGTTTCAATCCTCGTTGGTTAACCAGCCTTATGGTGTGACCAAGAATTCCTCCCCAATTACGGTGTTCCAACATCTTTTGGTTACTCATATACTGCCGTGAAGTAACATTCCGATCTTTGACAAAGTTCTACACAAATTTGATGGAATGAAAGTTCCTTTCTCTTTTGTGTCCACTCCGAAGAGTGAACATGATCTTATATCAAGTTTTCTCCGACGCACGATTACAGTGTTTTCTCGTGTTTTCCCTCGTCTGTGGATATTATGTTTTGGTATCCAAGACCATTCTCTCCATCTTGGTATTCTGCTTGAAGAAAACTCGATGTCAAAAGTTGTTCAACCTTTCTTTTCAAAAGGATTTAAAGTCTTGTGCAAATATCATATTCTAAATCCTTTCAAGAACAATCGTCCACAAACTTGAAACCATCTTCTACTCACTCCGTTACCTTGATGTGTTTCATGTATGATAACTCAGCAGTTCTTTACGAACATTCTTGTCATGAGTTGTCCATGAGATACTCGATCTTCGTGAAGATCATTTCCTAAGAGTTTCCCTCTTACCTAAGGTGTATCCGTGCAACACTTCAAGATGCTACGGATCAACCTCTTCAAGAAGAGAACCATAAGGTTCGAGAAGATCGTCCAAAAACCGGTGTTCCTTCTTTCTTCTCCTTCAGGAATCTCGGGACGAGATTCTTGTAAGGGGGTAGATTTGTAACATCCCTGTTTTGCTACATTAGAGTGTTGTGGTGTTGAGTTCATATCATACATGCATGAAAACAAAAGTTTAACTCGTGTTTGAAATAATTTAAATTGCGATTTTAAATGGTTTCAGAAAATCTCACCAAAAAGTACTTAAAAGGGGTTCCAAAATTTTGTTCTGAAAAGTATTTCAATTTCACCAAAGCAACACATGGTGAGGTTGGAAATTTTGTGAGGTTTCCAAAATGTATTTTTTGCCAAATTTTATTCTTCCGAAAAGGCCCTCAAAAGTTCAAATCTGTTCTGTTTTCAATCACAGAAGGACCTAGTTGTGTTTTCCCAAAACTCTAGGGGGTTTTCGTAATTCCCTTTTCTTTCTCCCTTTCTTCTAGCTCCGGCCAGAAGGATGGAAGGCCGCCGCCAGCGCTTCGTGCCACGTCCTGCTCGCCTCGCGCATGGATAAGAGGCAGAGAAGACGTCTCCATCGTGCATTCTCCTCACTCGCCCCCTGAGCCCTCGCTCTGTCTCTCTCTGCTGCAGAACCAAACCCTAACCCTAGTTACTGCCTCTCCGGCCGCCGCTCGCCGCCGCTGTTTCCGGCCCTCCGCGGCCACGTCGAGCCTCCCATCATCTTCGCCGTCCTTCCCTTGTCTTCCTCGTCAAATATCAGAAGCCGGGATGGCCCCAATCGAGCAAATCGCGGCCATCTTTCCGAGCTCCGGCCGCCGCTTCCATTGGAGATTCCGGCGAGCTCCTTCACCGCCCCACCTCCCTGGTTCCTGCAACATGCCCCTGGTGAGCTCGGCTCCCTCCCCGTGCTCTCCTTTCGTTTTATCGGGCATGTTTCCGTCGACGCCGTCGTAGGCCGCGAGCGCCGCCGCCGTTTCTGCACGCCGGTGCTGCTCCGGTGACCCCCTGAGGGCGGCGCCACCACCCCTATGTCCGCCTCCCTCCCCTAGACCCCGTGGTGGTGTTCGTTTTCTGCATCGTGAGCTGAATCGCGCGATTGCGCAACGGCACTGCCACGCCGGCCTTTGATGACGTCACCTGGACGTCATGATGGTGTCACAAATCTGTTTTTCTTATTTCAAAAAAAATGCTTAATAATTACAGAAAAGAATTAAAAGGGATTAATGAATATCTTTTATTCTGTTACTCAGAAAAATAAAGTAAAAACATGGTTTTGATCAGAAAAAGATGCTCTATCCAAATATGTCACTTTTATACATGTTTGACAACCTTCAATTTTGGACATTATTTGAATTGGTTTAATTCATTTAAAAATGGAAAAATAAGTTTTTAATCACTAAAATTAGAAAATTAAAAGTTATATACCAAATTGCTCAAAATGAAAAATGCAACCTGTTTATGATGTTTTCAAACCCATTTGGACTTTTAAAATTGCACTCACTTTCATAACTGCCCGAAACCCCCTCCGGTGTCTATTTCGGGCTAATTTCAGTAAAAATGCCTAACTGCACTCATCGAGCATGTCTAGGGCTTTATTTCAGTGCACTAACTTGCTCATGCATACATATTGCGCATTGCATCGATGCCATGTGTTGATTGTTATTTCTCTTTCGGTGTTGTTCCCCTCTCGGTAGAACGTGACTCCGAAGAGAAGGCCAACAATCCAATGACGAATACTTGATCCTAACCGACAAGTCAAGCACTTATTCCTGAAGACGTTATCTGGTTTTCTTGAAGCAAGGCAAGCATAACCTCTTATCTGCCCATATATGATGTCGAAAGACTTTTCATTCTCATACAAATGCATTCAGTTTCAATGTATCTTGAGTCAATAGATAGAGTTATCCTATTTATTTGCATAACCCAGATATCATGATACAATGCTCCTATCAGACATAGGATTTGTTTGTGTGTATCGCCAGAGCCTTAAATATGCCATGCTTAGTCTTACATGCCTGTTATCTCTGCTCCATCCGGTTGATGAATCAGAGCCGCAAATGAATCTAGTATGGTAGTATGATGTGGAAAGTTAAGAGAAATTGATTAACATGATCTAAAGGTGTGGATGACGAGACCACAGAGGGTCTGTGGTGGTTGTCTCGTTCATGCCCCTAGGAGCGAGTTCTCATCTTCGAGCCAAGACTGAGCGTGCATCCACAAGGGGGATTGGATTCCCCTCGGTCTCAACTTGCCTAGTTTGTTCCATGAGTTGCCTAGTTCGGGCTTTCCATTTGGATTAGCGGGGATGTTAAAAACGTTTACAAAACTAAGACGTGGCGGTGCAACAGCCTGTGGCGAGACAGTAGTTGAAGCACCGCTCACAACGATAGAGACCCGGCAGGAGATGGCCACTCCCTATTGGCGGACCATCACTACTCGGAGCGACTCATGGAATAGGCGAAGCAAGGGAAAGGTCGTGGTCAACCTCCATCTGCCGGCACTTCCCGGAATAGTGCTAATGTCTGGCATTAAGAGTTGGTTGGCACGTGTGGTTAAAGTTGTACACCCCTGCAGGGTTAAATCTTTTCGAAAAGTCGTGTCCGCGGTTAAGGACGACTTGGTGACGGATTCTATGATCATAGAAAACTTAAACGGAATGATTAAAACTTGCTGATAACGAATGAAGGATGCCTCCTCGGAGATGCCGAGAGGGGTTACCTTGTAGCATGAGTTATCGGAACAACTTGATGTGGTGATCTTTGAAGCACGAGGTGCTGAAATGATGTTGGTGGATGAAAAAGATGATTTCAGTAGTTGAATAGCTTTCTCATCTGTTTTCAAATACTCCATGAGACGTGCTATTCCTCCCTCAACTTGGAAAATAAAGATGGCTTTACGCAAAACAACCTTCATAACTCTTTCTAAAAGAAGCAGATATATAATAGGTTAACTAAGTCTTGTTGAGTACCTCCCGTACTCATGTTTGCTTCAACTTGGTTCAGGTGGAGTTCCTCAGTTCGGTGGTGTTTCGACGTGGACATCGACGAGTAGTTCGGGGTTCCCAGGTAGCAGCCTGGAATCTATGGGCTGGGACGTCGCCTTATGTTGCGGCCTCTTAGGCCTTTTTGGTTCTTGTTGATTAGCAACATATTTTGCTTTCGTTGTCTGATGTAATGTTGGGTCGTGTGACCTCTGCTTGTAAGCTATACTCTAGTAACACCTGTTTAATAAAGCTTCATGTTTAGAGTACTGCTTTGATCGGTTGTTGGTTTCGAGCTCACTGTTATACAGTTTTGGCTATGCCTGCATAGTTGTCGCAGTCGAGGGGTTGTGGAGCCGATGATCCATGTCCGAGCCCGCCTGTCGATGTGATCGGCCTGGGGCGAGGTAACCCCAGTAACCCTCGATTGTTGTTGCACTTTCTGGACACATAGCATCTCTGTATAACTTTGGTCCCGTTCCTTCAGTTTCATCCGACTCGTGGATGCTTGGGTATGCATAGTTGGTTATGACTAGCATGGATACAAGGAGTAGTAGACCGGGGGTCCGGACTACGTGCCGATGAATCCGGTCTGCCTGCCGTTGTTTGTTGCGGCCGGGGCTGGTAACCCTGAAGCCCTTGTGAGTCCATGCCTAGGAGCACATAACAGTGTGTATATCTCTGGGTCCGGGGTCTGACAATCGCCTCCTACGCGGATACCACACGCTTCATCGAAGGCCTCACCGAGCCTGATACGGACGAGGAAGGCGAAGGTGATGAAGATGACGACGAGGAAACCGAGTCGGAAGACTTGGGCTGCTTTGAAGAGACGAGCACCGAGAAGGGGAAGGGCAAGGCCGTCGCGGGTAGCGACGAGGAGATCGAGAGCCAAGACGCCACCCAGGGTGCGGCCCCAAGATGGGCTCATCTTCCGGCACGGCAGCCGGGGACACGGTGCTACCCCGCACTCAGTCTGATCCCATCTCGGTGGCCACCGCTACCTCAGATCAAACTGCTGCCAACCCTGAAGCGGACGCCGCCAACGCCAACTCGGAGAATACCGCTACATCAAGCTAGCTCTTTCCTGCAACACTTATGCTTTGAAACATTCATCAGATCCCCGGGATGCCGGGTGCAAATGTATCAAACAATTTATCTTTCCCGTTGCTACTCAGTTTTTATTCCACTTGATGTTTTATACTTAGTAATTTGAGCAGCTTTGGCTCGATGCCGGGTTGCGTTATCATGCGAGTCCCCGAGTTGCATTTCTCATTCACTCCTCCTTTTTTATCTCAGCTCTTACCTGCAACTTGTTGCTTTTTTGGTATTCGAGTCACAAGAATTCAAAGTTGAAGTTTCAAATACTTAGCCACTTGGAAACAGTCATAGTAACGCTACCCACCACACAGCCGAAAAAAGTTAACAAAAAACGGTAAAAAACAGTCTATTCGGTTGCCACACGCGTCCTTCCCTTTACAATTTTTCATGTGTTCATTGACTCTTTGGCTTGTTCTCTGGCTTGCCATGAAGCCGCTTTGCGGACAGCAGCAGAGTCGCAGAGTGTCCGGTGAGTGTAAACACACTACTTTGTATGCTTTTGAAATTCTGAACATAGTAACCGAGTAGACAAAGATACAGCAGAATAGAAACACTTAGAACAATTTTGGACGAGGGCAGTCCCCGAGTTCAATTTCAGACTGCAGAATAGGAGTTTAACTCGGATAAGAAAGTACATACACACTTTTGCTCATGAATGAAAGCGACGGAGTAGAGCTACATTCCAGGGGCGCTTGGATTCTCCCCCGTTTTATCCGGCCTGTTCTTCTGTGATGGTTGCGCATCTACAAGGTAGTACGCGTCATTGTGTAGGACCTTGCTCACAATGAACGGCCCTTCCCACGGAGGGGATAGCTTGTCATCCCAGCCGTGCGCTGCACAAGCCTAAGGACCAAGTCTCCTTCTCGGAAAACCCTTGGGTTCACTTTTCGACTATGATAACGCCTCAAGTTTTGCTGGTAAACAGCTGAACGTGATAGAGTAAGCTCTCTTGCTTCTTCTAGCAGGTCAACGTCATCTTCTCGAGCTTCTCTCGCCTCCGCCTTAGTGTAGAGGGTTACTCGGGGGGAGTCATGCTCTAGGTCGATTGGCAACACGGCCTCAGCCCCGTAAACCAAGAAGAATGGTGTGTAGCCGGTTGACCGGTTAGGGGTAGTCCTTAGACTCCACAACACTGCTGGCAACTCGTCTAACCAGCACCCTGGTGTTTTTAGCAGCGGCTCAATCAGCCTTGGCTTTATGCCTGCAAGCACCATGCCATTTGCTCTTTCCACCTGCCCATTCGAGGCGGGATGTGGGATAGACGCGACATCTAGCCAGATATGCTTATCTTTGCAGAATATCACCATGGAACCATCAGCGAAGTTCGTGCCGTTATCCGTGATGATGCTATGCGGGTAGCCGTATCTCAGGATCACGTCCTTCAGGAAACTCACATCAGTAGCTCCATCACACTTCCGAATAGGCTTCACTTCAATCCACTTGGTGAATTTATCAACCATGACCAAGATGTGTGTCATGTTGCCTCTAGCCGGCTTGAAGGGACCAACCATATCCAGACACCAGACGGCAAATGGCCAAGTGATTGGAATTGTTTTCAACTCGGAAGCAGGCATGTGGATCTTACTTGCGAATCTCTGACAGCCGTTGCACTTCCTCACGATATCTTCCGCTTGCTTCAAAGCAGTGAGCCAGAAGAAGCCATGCCGAAAAGCCTTCTTGACTAGAGCCCGAGAAGAGGCGTGATGCCCGCATTCCCCTTGGTGTATTTCCACTAGAATCTCTTCTCCTTCTTCCGGTTCCACACAACGTTGCAGCATGCCAGTGGCACTTCTTTTATGCAGCACTTCTCTGAAGATGGTGTAGCCCTTGGATCTTCTCTGAATCTTCCTTGTGGTAACCTCATCATCAGGGAGGGTGCCGTCCTTAAGAAAGGATAATATGGGCATAGCCCAACTTGGCGTCTCCCGTGCAGGAAACACTGGTTCGTCCACTTCCATCGGAACAGCCACCGCTGCATCTTTTTCTGAGTTGGGATCGACTCTCTGCAGCCCCGAACGGTTTGCAAGGACTTCTTCAAGGAATGCGACAGTCCTCGAGCTGAGAGGGGCAGTCCCCGAGTAAGGAGGAGCAGTCCCCGAGTAAAGAGGAGCAGTCCCCGAGTAGGGAGGGGCAGTCCCCGGGTTGCAGGCGCCAGTCCCCGGGATGGAGACTACAGTCCCCGGGTCCTCTTTTGCACCTTCCCAGTCAATCTCCATTGGAACTGCTTCTTCATTAGGCAGAGAAGGAACGAAAATGGACTCCGAGTTGGGGGATGGCTTGATGGATGGCTTTCTCAAATGCTCCAAGGCAATCCCAGCCGGGATGTACTGCCGAGAAGACCCCAACTTGGACAGCTCATCAGCTGCCTCGTTCTCTGCTCGATGGATGTGTTGGAACTCGCAACCTTCAAAGAATCATGTCATGGTTTGGACCAGGAAGCGGTATGACGCCATGTTGGCATCCAGAGCATCCCAAGTGCCAGACACCTGCTGCACAACCAGATCCGAGTCGCCATAGCATATGATGCGCTGCACACCAACTTCCTTGGCTACCTTCAAGCCATGCACCACCGCCTCGTACTCTCCGACATTGTTGGATGCCTTGAAGTGGATTTGCAGCACATACTTGAGTTGATCTCGCTTGGGTGACGTAAGCACCACGCCAGCACCAAGGCCCTCCTTCATCTTGGAGCCATCAAAGTGCATCTTCCGGTAGTTGGATACCGGAGTCGGAGGCTCATACTGCACCTCAGCCCAATCCACAAGGAATTCCGCCAGAATCTGAGACTTGATGGCTTCTCTTCTCGCATACGCGGGAGCGTACGCGGCCAGCTCGATTGCCCACTTGGTACTCTGCCACTCGCTTCCTTGTTGCCCATGATATCCGAGATGGGAGCTGAGCTCACCACTGTGATGGGGTGTTCCTGGAAATAGTGCTTCAGCTTCTTGGCGCCCAGGTACACACCGTAAGTCATCTTATGGTAGTGAGGGTAGTTCTGTTTGGAGCTGGACAGCACCTCACTGAGATAATATACTGGCCGCTGCACACTTTTGCCTTCCTGTTCTCGCTCCACCACAATCACCACGCTGACTACCCGATTGGTAGCTGCGATGTATAGCAGCATTGGCTCCTTGGGTAGCGGACTAGCCAAGATGGGAGCGCTACCCAGCATTGCCTTTAGCTCTTTCAATGCCACATCCGCTTGCGGTGTCCAGACGAACTTGTCGCTTTTCTTCATCAATTGATACAAAGGCAAGGCCTTCTCGCCCATTCTGCCCAAGAAACGGCTCAGAGATGCCAAGCAACCAGTGAATTTTTGCACATCCTTCAGGGATCTCGGCAAAGACATGCTCTCAATAGCTTTTATCTTTGAAGATTGGCCTCAATGCCCCGACTGGATACCAAGAAGCCGAGTAGCTTGCCAGCCGGGACGCCAAAGGTGCATTTACTCGGGTTCAGCTATACTTGCGCAAGTTAGCGAAAGTTTCCTCAAGGTCACTAAGAAGAGTATGTGTTTTATTCGTTTTGATGACAATGTCATCTACGTATACCTGCACATTCTTGCCGAGTTGATCATGCAAGCATTTCTGCATGCATCTCTGATAAGTAGCACCCGCATTCCGCAACCCGAAACACATGACACGATAGCAATAAGCCCCGTACGGGGTAATGAAAGCAGTCTTTATTTGATCAGCAGGGTTGAGAGCTATCTGATGAAAACCAGAGTAGGAATCTATAAAATACAACAGTTCACAACCAGCAGTGGAATCGATCACCTGATCGATGCGAGGTAGCAGAAAAGGATCCTTGGGGCAGGCCTTGTTCAAGTCGGTGTAGTCGACGCACATGCGCCATGCGGTAGCGGCCTTGGGGTCCTCCTTCTTCTTCCCAACCATGACCGGGTTGGCTAGCCAATCCGGATGCAGCACCTCCATGATGAAATTGCTTATCAGCAGCTTGGTGATCTGGTCACCGATGGCCTTCCTTCTCTCATCTCCGAAACGGCGCATAGCCTGCTTCACTGGTTTGGCGTCAGGACGCACATGTAGCGAGTTCTCAACCAACTCCCTCGGGACACCTGGCAGATCCTCATTGGACCAGGCGAACACGTTCGATTCTCACGGAGGAAGTGGATGAGCTCGCTTTCCTATTTCTCCCACAACCCGGAGCCAATGATTGCAACACGGTCGGGAAACTCAGGGTCAACCTGGATCTTCTTTGTCTCCTGAGATGCCTGGAACGCCGTCCCGTGCTGGGAACTCGGCATGCCAGGTGCACCAGCTTGTGCGGATTGCGCCATAGCCACCACCTCGTACATCTTCTTCTTCTCGGCAGCAATCACCATGGACTCCGCCAATTGAGAACCAGCAGAGCCACACTCCATAGACTTCTTGTAATCACCAGAGATGGTGATCACGCCATTGGGACCAGGGATCTTCATCTTCAGATATGCAGTGTGGGTAGAGGCCATGAACTTGCTCAGAGCGGGCCTGCCGAGTAGGGCATGGTAGGGGCTCTGGTGATCAACCACCTCGAACTGCAGGCTCTCTGTGCGGCAGTTCTCCCTGGTGCCGAATAGCACGTCTATCCATACTCGGCCAATCGGATTGCAAGAGACTCCTGGCACAATGCCATGGAAAGTGGTCTTGCTAGGTAGCAGCATGTTCTCGGCCATACCGAGCTTCTCAAGCGTGTATCTATACACAATGTTGATGTTGCTTCCGTTGTCAATCAGTACCTTGCTGAACCTCACGTTTTTCTCAGGACCCAAGAAGGTGGGATCCAGCACCAAGGCGTAGCTACCCGGGTTGGGCATCACCTTAGGATGATCCGCTCTAGACCACGTGATCTCTTGGTTGCACCAGTGCATGTAGTGAGGAACAGCAGGGATCACAGCATTGACCTCCATGGCACGCCTGTGCTGGGACTTCTTGTCGACATGCTCAGAGGTGAAGATCATGTAGCTCTCGTGATGCTCCTGGTACCGGTTGCGGTCTCCGCCACCATTGTTGCCGTTGTTGTTGTTACCTTGGTTGTTGTTGTTGTTGTTGTTGTTGTTGTTGCCTCTGTTGTTGTTGCCTCTGTTGTTGTTGCGGGTGTAGTAGTTGTGTTGTTGTTGCGGTAGCCATCGTTGTTGAAGTAGCGGTTGGCTCCTAAAGCCACCTGGTTCACATTCTCTCTTCTCGGGAAAGTTGGAGGCCGAGCAGCGGGTGCGCGAGCAGGCTGCACAGCGGCGTTCGCAGCTGGCAGAGGAGGAGGAGGAGGAAAACCCTCATTCTTGATTTCTTCCCACCAACTGCACTGCCGAGTAGTGTGGTTGGCGGGTCGTGCGGGATGCCGAGTGTGGAAACTGCACGGGCCATCCTTCATGTCCTTGAAGACAAAGTTTGGTGCCGGACCCGAGTTGCCGCTACCCTGCTGGGAAGCTGTATGGCTTCTTGTTGCCTTGGCCCGATTCTAGTTCTGCCCGTACTGGGCTCCAGCAGTTTTTGGCCTCTGGCTACTCCCAGCTCCGGTGGCGACAGCATTCACCTCCTCGGGATCGTACCGGGTATCAATCCGGTCACCTCTGCGCTTGTTGCGGAACTCATTGCGCTTGTTGCCGTTGTTGTTGTAGTTTCTTCTTGGCTCAGTAGTATCAAGAAGAGGCTGAGTTGGGTCGCCGAGTGCGTACTGATCCGCAATCCAGATGGTCTCAGCGAGAGTACTCGGCATCTCTCTCTGCAGCCTTTGCCACAACATGCTGCCATGCCTGCAGCCTTGTGCAAACCAAGTGATGGCCTGGGCCTCATTCACACCTTCACAGGTGTTCCTCAGAGTACTCCACCAAGTAAGATACTCTCGGTCCGTCTCCTCTTCCCGCTGCCTGCAAGCGGATAGCTGTTGCGGCCTATTCGGCCTCCGGTAGGTGCTGGTGAAGTTGCTCACAAATGCCTCCGCGAAGTCAAGCCAGCAGTTGATGCTGTGCTTGGGTAGGTTGTTGAGCCAAGTTCTTGCTGGTCCCTCGAGCATCTGCGGGATGTATTGCACGGCCCATCTCCAGTTGTTGCCTGCAATGTGCACAACTGTGACATAGTCATTGAGCCAATCTTCCGGCTTGGTGCTGCCGTCATAGCACTTGGTCCCCCTAGAGAGATGGAACTGCTTCACGGATGGCTCCGTCATGATTCGGGGGCCAAAGCATTCTGGGCCAGGCGGCCCCTTGCTCTCGAGTTGCGCGGACAGGCTGATCCGGTCCAGCTTGTGCCTGGCATCACTGGGCTCCAGCACACGTTCACCCACGCGATCCAAGATGTCATAGCCAGCCAACCCCATAGCCGAGTAGCCGTCATCATATCTGTCCACCTGCACGACTGCAGGCTGCTCCACCGGGTTGGCGGCTGGTGCGACTGCACGCGGCTGCTGCCTCTACCGAGTAGGCTGAGCAACCTGATGCCGAGAAGGGCCTGGGCGATCTCCATCTCGCGCCTGGCTTTGAGCTTTATGGGCTTGATAGCCTGCTCCTGCAGCGTTGTGTTTTTGACTGGACTGTCGCGGCACAGCGTGCTGTTTTGCGGCGGCAGCCGGGTCGTACACCTGCATTTGTCTGTCTCCGCCGGAATGCCCACTCCGCTCCCTCTCACGACTGGGATGCGGTGATGAGGCCTAATCGTTAGATCTAGCAGCATGCGAATGCACCACCTGAGAAGCTCCAGCACCCGGGTTGGCTTTCCGGAACTCCTCGTTCTGCCTAGCTGCCTCTAGCACTAGCTCATTGAGCCTCTCCTGCTGCCTAACGCGCGCGTCGCCAGTGAGATGCGGCAACTCAACAGCTACAGCCTCAGCAGCTCTAAGGGTTTTGGCGGGGGTGCTGTATTTGGGTCTGGTGGTGGCGGTGTTCTAGCTAGCGGCTTGGCCAGCAGTTTCACCAACTGCTGCCATCTCGGTGCCTAGGTTGCGGCGCGTAGCGCCTGCCTTGGAAGGCCTCCTTACCACTGGCGTAAAGCCGTGATCTCGGTTGTACTCGTTCTGGTCCAGGTTCAGCTCAAGCCTAACCTTATCCAGCTCCGCCTGCTCGGCGAGCAGCGCCTGGCGCTGCTGGTCGAGCTGCGCCCACATGGTCATGAGCTCGAGCTCGGTGGGAGGCGGCATGCCCATCCGCACGGCGGACGCAGGTATCGTCGGAGTAGTGGAGGGGGGAAGGTTGCAGTCCTTCTCGTAGGGCTTGTGGGTCTTCCCGCCAGCACTCGAGCCAGCGAGATCCTCGATGACGCCCGCGGCAGCAGCCGCGCCCTTCCCTGCATCAGCAGCAGGGCCGGTCATCATCACCTCCACGCTGTCCGCAGAGCAGCCTGTTGGCTTTCCGCGGGCAGCGATAACAGCAGGGGGATCTTCCGCGACATGCACCTGCTCGGGGTACTCGCGGTCGATGACGGTGGCGATGTAGACGAGGTGCGAGCCGAAGGAGAGCACCGAGCCGCCCTCCGGCATGGCCCTGCCGCCGAAATCACCGGCGTTGTCGATGACGAAGTCGAAGGAGCCGAATCTGTGGACGAGGCCATAGACGACGTGCTCTCCAGTAGCAGAAATTGATCCCGTCCGAACGGAAACTCCAGCCAGCGCCGCTGGTTGCCCCACGGTGGGCGCCAACTGTCGTGGTGGTGTCACGGCAGATGCCATAGGATGGTTAAAGATGTGGGGACGATGGACGCTGGAGGCGCTCGGGGAGGGATCACGCAGCGAGTAGCCGCGTGAGTATGAATCTAGCACTGCAAACAACAGGATCTACCAGGTTCAGGGCCCTCGTGTGGAGGTAAAACCCCTACTCCTGACTCTCTGTCTTTGTATTCGTGTCTCACCGAGTAGCCACATTACAAGTTTTAGCTTACAACCGAGTAGCCACTCTTCTCTCTGTGTGACTGTAGCCCCTAGTAGTGTCGTCCCTCGCGCAGGAGGAGGCAGGGCACCTTATATACTGGTGCCCAGCCGGATACAGCCAAGATGTCGACATAGTGTGCACACTGCACACTTCCAGCTTCCCGCTGACAGCTTTGGCTTCCAAGTTTGTCTCCGTGCGGAAAGTCGTTGTGCAAAACCAAGAAGCTGATCTGTTATCACTTACACTGTCACGGGGTAGGCCCCCCCTAACCTGCGACGCCCTGCTGACACCCTGGCGCGGATAAGCACGCGCTCTGCAGATGAACAGTGCTCCAGTACGGACCCAGGATACGCGGGATCCTGTATCAGAATGGCTCCTTTGATTTCTGGCCCGAGTAGGAGACCGCCATTTCTACTCGGACCACTTCCTCTACTCGGAGGAGAATAACTTCCTTGATTCTTTCTCCTGGCCATCAGTGTGTACGGCCGAATAGCAGTCGACCGGGTAGCGAGTACCGGGTAGCCAGCTACTCTGCCGAACGTCTCTTCTGATCTTGCCCTTGGCACTTGCCTTTACCCTACTCGGGGGTAACCCCCCGACAAGAGAGAAGCTCATTGAGAAGATTGGGCCACCCCTTATCATCTTGGTATCAGATTCTCAGGTTTACTTGGTGAGCAATTTATCTTAGTCTAGTTGTTTTTATTTCCTATCTAGAAAAGGCCAAAAATATTAGGTTTAGATTTTGCCAGAGACTAAATCAACACCAAATTGCTACTCTAATTGTTGTTTCTTGTTGATTTGCGTATCTGTTTTTCTGTTTTCAGTTTTTCATCTTTAGAGTTAGGTTTCATCTAGTTATTTTCTGTTTTCATCTATATGAAAAAATCTCCACAAAAATATAGTTGTTGTCGTGTGTTTTTCTCTCGAGATTCAAGACCTACAGCTTGCCTTTTGTGAGTTGATTTTGCTCTCGGGTTGATCTTTGTTGGGCTCGAAAAACTCCACTTCCATATACCCACAGGTTCCTAGCCATACTCAGATTCCAATCCGTTTGCTGCCGCGATACAAAAATTACCAAAACGCTGCCGCGCACTACTCCTAGCTGCTCTCGGACTCCTGTCGTGGGTCGGTTTTCACACAGAAACTCTGCCGCCGCTGCCGTACGCACGCTGTTCCTAGCTGCACTCGGACTCCACCACGCGCCCATAAAACTCCACCGCGCGCCACACCCGCAACTCCACCGCAACACACACATGCGCTGCCGTGAGCTCTCTGCCGTGAGGCGATTTTTGCGTTGTTTTGCTGTCGTACGGCACAGAAAGTGCAATTTCTCTATTGTGAGCATATCTTCTGTCGTGAGCTCGTTTTTCCTCTGTTTTATTTAGTTTTTCTTTTGTTATTCCTCATTATATCTCTAGGTTCTTGTGCTGATCTTTGATAAGCCCTAGCTACAGCCATTCTCCAGCCATATTTTGGTACCAAAACCCAAAGACTAGCTGTTTTATTGCTCTAACAGGCTGCTTAATTTGATCAAATTTTATGTCCACTTTTTGTTTTCCATTACTTTGTTGCTCCTAGTTGATTCAAAGGCCATTGAAAAAATCAAAAAAATAGAGAAAAAGGAAAAAGTATAAAAAATATAGAAAGAAGGAAAAATCAAAAGGAGGTCGTGCTATATTAATCACTAGTGGAAGCTTTTCATATTGGATATTTGTGTGGAAAATTGAGCAATCTTGTGCCTATTTTCATAAAGTATTTGCTAGTGTCTTTCTAGTGCTTGCAATATCTCTTCCATATAATTGCTAGCCACATTTGTCTCCAAGTGTGAGTGTGTTTCCTTTAGTAATTTTCATCACATTAGATAGTGCATTGGAGTTGTTATTTTGGTGTTGTTAGGATTCCCAACCAAGCCCCACCAAAAAGCCTGTTTGCATTGTGATACTTGATAGATCGGTTATTCTCTTCTCACACTAAAGCACATTATTCATTGCTCCTTGTTGGTAAGTTGATCCTATTCTCTCTTGGAACATTAAGTGAAGCCATCTTTGCTTGGTTTTGAGTGAGTTGTGAGAGGCACCACAAACCCATTGATTATTTTGTTACTAACAAGTTAATCATGAGTTCTTCTAGTGATGTTTATGTGCAGGCAAAGAAGAAACCCGAGGACATTTTCAAGTGGAATGAGTATGAGGCATTGAGAGATGTCATGTACAAAAGGATTACTACTAAAATTGACAGGAATGATGATACATTGAGGAAAGAGATGACTACTCTTGATTTGAAAATTGAGGCTGCTGCTACACAAGAATCTGTGGATGCTATTCAAGAGACTTTGAGAACATTGACACAACAAATGACAAATCTATCTACTCTAGTGGAACAACTATAACAAAGACCTCAAGCTATTGCTCCAATTGATGATGGGAGAGGAAATATCAATGGAGGCCGTGGAGGTTTGGCAAGAAGAGTACCATTGGAAAACAAAAGAGAGGATGATGGCTTGGGCAAACCAAAATTCTCTATCCCTAGTCTTGCTTGTGATTCTGAGGATGTAGAAGAGTACTTGATGTGGGAGCTAAAAATTGAGAAATTATGGAGACTTCATGAGTATCCTGAGGAGAGGAAAGTGAAGCTTGCATCTTCTGGATTTGATGGTTATGCTCTCTTGTGGTGGGATGGCATGACAAAATTAAGAGAAGAACGAGATCAAGAAGAGGTGAATACATGGAGAGAGATGAAACAATTGCTAAGAGAAAGATTTGTTCCAAGGAATTATATTAGAACTCTCTATGACAAGCTACAACAATTTAAGCAAGGCTCGAATCAGTGGATGCTTATTACAAGGAGATGGAATTGATCCTTCAAAGGGCTCGGGTTAGAGAGGAGCCAGAACAAACTATGCAAAGATTTTTGAGTGGATTGCAATTCAACATTAGAAGCATTGTGAGGCATGTTCCATATGCTAATATGAGTGAATTATTGCATCAATCAAGGGACGCCGAGAAGAGGTTAAATGAGGAGCTACAAGTGAGTGCTAGAAGGAGTTTTTCATCACAAAAATCCAATTTCTCATCACCTACACCTCCTATTGCTGCAACCCGTGGGAATTCTAGTACCAAACCCGAGACAAATACATCAATTTCCAAGAAAACAACACCTTCTACTTCGGGTTCTAGTGGTGCTACACCTCCTCCAAGAAATTGAGACATGACATGCCATACTTGTGGAGGTAAAGGTCACTTTAAGAGGGATTTCCCAAACAAAAAAATTATCCTACTTAATGGTAATGATGAGTATGAGACTGGAGATGATGCTCATCCTAATGAGGAGGATACATATGATGATGATGATGATGGTCCTATTGATGCTTTTTCTACAAATTATCCAACCATTTTTTGCACACAAGCTTTGAGTATTGTTCCTAGTGATGAGAGCCAAAAATGCAATCTATTTCAAACCAAATCAACTGTTGGTCCTCAAATGGCTTGCAAGGTGATTATTGATGGAGGGAGTTGCAGAAATTTAGCAAGCAAGGATTTATGTGCAAATCTAAGATTGAGATATATTCCACACCCACATCCATATTATATTCTAAGCTTGGGGGGAGTTGATACTTCCATTTTGCATCACTATTTTATATTATTAGTTTATGTTATTTATCGATATATTTCATTTTATGATGCATTAATTATGTTATTTCATCTTATTTTGCATGTTTCATAATTTTTGGAGGATAAACAACGGGACCATAAATCTGATGGAAAAGGCACCGTAAGGATACCCTATTTAAGAAGATCGGAAGAAGAAGGGGGCATTGGGGATGTCTTAGAAGTACAGAAGAGGGAGCTAGCCACAAGGAGAGTCGGAGGGGGCCACAGGGGGCCCACACCATGGGGTGGCGCCCCCTGGCCGCGTCGCCAGGTGGTGTGGCCACCCTGGCCCACCTCTGGTCGCCCCCTTTCACGTACTTGACCCCTGGGAACCCTAAGCCCCAGAACATCATCGAAGAAATATTCTGCCGCCGCCTCGGGCGGAAAAATACCGAGAGAGAAAAGCTCTCCGGCAGGGAGAAATCTGCCGGGGAAATTCTTCCCCGGAGAGGGGGAATCATGGCCATCATCACCGTCATCGCTCCGGGCATCATCGAGGTCGTCATCATAATCACGACCAGCACCATCACCCTCATCATCCACCTTCATCCCACTGTAACAATTAGGGGTCTTTACCATTGTTCTTCACTAGATCTCTCTCCCGGTGCGGATTACTTGTTAATAGTTGATGCTTATGGGATTTATTAGTGTTTACACTTTATGATCAGATTGTTATTATCCATTATATCACCTCTGATTATGATCCATATGATGTCTTGTGAGTAGTTCATTTAATTCTTGAGGACATGGGATAAGCCATGATGTTAGTAGTCGAATTATGTTGAAGTAATATCTAGTGGTTTGATATTTAAGTTGTGGTTTTATTCTTCTAGTGGTGCCATGTGAACGTCGACTACATGATACTTCACCTTCATGGGTCTAGGAGGATGCATGGTGTACTTGGCTACTAATTATGGGGTTGCCGGAGTGACAGAAACCTAAACCCCCGTTAGGAAACCAATGCACGAGGGAGTGTAGGATCCGGGAGTTTTAAAGTTGTGGTTAGATTTATCTTAATTATTTTCTTGTATTTGTGGATGCTTACGAGGGGTATAATCACAAGTATGCATTAGTCCTAGTTGGCGGTGCATTAGCATAGGTTCACCCACACAACACATATATATTAATCAACCATATGAAACGAAAACACTTGACAAAATTCTCATGTGTCCTCGAGAACGTTTGGTAATCATAAGTAGAACAACCGGCTTGTCCTTTGCTCTCAGGATTGGGCCACTCCCTGCATTTATTTAATCGCACTTTATTTATCTGCTATATAAAAAATTATCAAAAACTCGTTTGCTAGTGTTTACAGTGAATCCTCTATCCAATCTCCATGTCAACACCTTCTGCTCCTCGTTGGGTTCGATACTCTTATTTATCAAAAGTATTACGATACGCCTCATATACTTGTGAGTCATCAACACTCAACACGTATCACCCCCGTACACACATCCCCTCTCCATACCTAGCAGATGTCGGTGCCACCGCAAAGATACAGAGACCGAGGCAGAATGCAGGGTCGTCGAACCGTTGCGCATCTGCCCGGATGCACCTGAAGACGGTGAGGGCGTTCGAGTTGGTTGTTTCTCGTCTCCCCGTGCCGCCAGACTGCCACCTGCCGTCAGGCTGGCACCTTGACCTGGAGGGTTTCCCCGTTGTCGGGGGGATGACCTCGGGTATACCAAAGCTCGGGACTACAAGAGAAATAAACCAGGAAGACGAAGATCGGGCAGTTGGCCGGCTGCCAGGTCAGGCGGCTGGTCGGCTGCCCCATGTGTCCGGCCCGGCTGCTCCTCGGGCCGGCTGGCCGTCTGCCAGCCGGATCGCCTGCCTCGCAAAGTCAACTACCGTGTCCCATCGGACACAACACGACAAGACCGCCGTATCACGCACCGTACCGCGCACTGTGCATGACGCAGCCAACCGTACCTGAGAGTACTATGCACATGTACCCTGAATAGTGTTTACCTGTACTCCGAATATTGCTCACATGTACCCTGTGAGCCGACCCCCAAGGTGCCTTAGCCATGAAGGAACCCCTTGGCACCAATATAAAAGGGGCATAAGGGTTCCTTCTCTAGAGAGACACACATCCATGAGCTCACACTCACACACACGTAGCTAGCCTCACTCGGGCATTAGTTCATTCACATACATGAGCTCACACTCACACACACGTAGTTAGCCTCACTTGGGCATGCGCTCATTCACTGGCCATGAGCTCACATACGTAGCTAGCTTGGTTGCTCCTCATTCTTTCTAGCAAGTAGCAAATACAGCTCTAGGAGCATTATGTAACACCAAATATATTCCGTCATATACACCGTAGATGCAAGAGTAGGGGTTTTACCTCCTCACGAGGGCCCCGAACCTGGGTATGTCTCACGTCTGCCGTGCTCGTGCATAATCTCGCCGGAACGCCGTCGCCCGCACAGCCGGAACCACTCGATAAACCATCCCCTTGGCATCTGTCGTGATTCACACCACGACAGTTGGCGCCCACCGTGGGGCCTAGAGGCGACCGGAGTTCCGTTCCGGCGCGACCATCGTTTCATCGTCATCGTCATCAGCGTCTCGGCGCCACTGCCTGTCTCTCCTGGAGAGGCCCGGGGGCTCGGTGCTGCTCTCGTCCGCGCCATCTTAGCGAAGCTGCACCCACGTGCATTCGTCCAAGTCCCCTCTTCATCGTCATCGTCGTCTCGGCTAGTGCGCTCGTCCACGCCGCCGTCTCTCACAGAGACGCCCGGGGGCTGGGCGTCGCCTTGGCCCTGCGCTCGCGTCCGCGTCGCCTGCGCCAAGCTGCGCCCGCGCCTCTGTTCATCTCCGTCCGCGCGCGATGTTCTCAATGACCTGCACCGATCACACAACTTCTCCTCCGCGCCCGTGAGCTGCTGCTGTCTGTTAGGAATTTAGGCAATTTACAGATTAAATTAATCCAAGTATAAATCATGAGCATGACGTAAACATACTGATAATTTACCATGTTCCTGCATACTAGATTGATAGTTGATAAATCTACGCAAACTACTAGTATTGCAGACATAGAAAGAATAAGAAAAGGGATAAACGTGTTATACCTTGCGGTCGGCCAGTTGGCAGTAGCCGTAGCAGAGGCGGCAGCCGCGACGGCGGCTGCAGCAGCGGTGGCGGCCTCGGTGGCAGCAGTGGCGGCAGCAGCAGCTCGTTCGGCTTCGGTGGCCATATTGACGATGAGGACGATGCAGAAGTTTTCGAAGTAGACGTACGGCAGCGAGCAGTCGCGTAGGAGACGCTCCCCAAAAACCTAATCACCCCTCTCCCGTACAGGATCTGGAGAGGTGGGGTTTCGGAGGCCTGCTCTCCCGTCCGCCGTGTACGCGGTAGACGGGATGGGATCACCGGCGGCAGCAATAGAGAGAGGAACGACAATGGGTACAGAGCGTATGAGTTGTGTGTCTCTGTGTCCGGAGAGTATTCCAAGATAAAGAACAAAAACTGAGGTTGACACTACTGAAAGATAAAAGAATGGTGGATAGATGGATTCGCACCATCCCAAAACCGAAGTACAGACAGACCAAAAAAAGACGCAAATAAATACTCCACCACCAGCCTACCTACTAGCATGTATTAAGCGAATAGCTTGTATGGTAGTTGCTAAAGATGTATGTAGTCCCGGAAGAGAAGCAATTGTCGTACGACCTGTAAGCGTAACTTTTGACTTCCTTGCCGTTTGTGAATTGAGTCAATCGAGTTATGTTTGAAAAATGAATGAGTGGACCGAATATCCATGGCAGAACCCCACACTGGTCAAAAAGAAAAGTAAATCTCTCTAAAAAATAAGCACTTCAACAAGTCAGGGCCCTTTATTATACAACTCCTATGCGTAATTGATAGCTTTTTGGTATTCTCCATATATATATATACTACTAGGTACGAAATAACAGGAAAAATAGAAATAGTGACTTTGGCTTCAAATAGAGAGCAGCTTAAAGGGAACTCGCACTGGAGGACTGCTCTGATAAAATAACTGAACACTGGCTAGGAACTGGGCTGCACTAAGCCTGGCACTTTTTGGGCTTCTTCATGAATCTAGTTTTCAGGTAAGGTCAGATCATCTTATTGAATAGATATCGGAAAGAAACCAAAGGAATGAATCGTTTTTCCAATTACCTTCTCTCGAAAACCATAGATCTTCTAGATACCATTGACTATCCGGCACTTTTGTCTGTAGAGCGAAGCAAGAAATTGCACGGAAGGTCTTGCCCTGCTAATATCAGCCTTGTTTGGAACGGAACAATAGATGCAATCCATTTTGGTGTATGTCATTGAGTTCACCATTACAGTGGAGACGTCAGGCAATTGAGCGTTCCCTAGAGTTTGGTTCAAAGGCTAAGGACTCCCCGCCGCCTTCATAAGGGCACTAAGGCGGAGCACGGAAAATCAAATTGGGCACCCATGTTTTACCAGTCCCGGATCTCAGGGCCGTTTTGCCAACCGCCGACATGAACGAAATCGAATTTCATTGCGGAAAATTAGGATTTCATGAGGAAGGAAAAGTCGAGGTGGAGGGTGGAGAGTCGTACAATGCATTGGTGGGATGAAGGTGCTAGCTTGGCTGAGATAGGAAGTTTCGGTGTGTATGTAGATTTGGTTCTAGTGCCCCCAGCCTTTTCGAGATCTATCGGGATTAGAAAGATGTTATGGTGTAAACTATAGAGAAATGGAATGAATGAAATGTATCTAAGAAGAAAGGAAGCCATGCTCCATCCTGTTTATAAAAAGAACATCACCTCCCTTTTTGGTTAGATACCGCTCCGTTAGGTACTAATGCTTCTACCTACCACCCTCCGGGTGAGTTTGAGAGCTGTGTTTTTTCCAACGTTAATAGCATTGCACGAGAAAAGTCATCTACTGATGTTTTTAGCGGAGTCCCTCGTCCATCCATGTATGAATACCGGTATCCCCCATTTTGGACAGTGATGAGGTAGTTGACGCAATTTGCATGTGTATTTGCGTTCGGCTTTGCTACTTTCCTTCTGGACTATAAAAGAATGTCCGCGGAAGGGAATAGTCTATGTGGCCCGGGGTAGTCTTTCAATTCCTTTATCGGGTGGGAGAGTTTAGAACCAGTTAAGACAACAGCTGCTGCTTTAGTCACACTAGCTACATCAGTTGATCATGGATTTAGCATACCACCTCAGAATAGTCTACGTGGCCCCTTGTTTTTACTACAATTTTCTATAGTGAATCCAGTAATGCAGACATCCCTTTTAAAAGTGCTAGGCCGGGCTTGCCCCTGACTCTCAAAAAGAGCTGGAGGTTTTGCCTCAACTCATTCCATGAATGTTGTTTCATTCCCCACGCGGCTGAATCCAACTCTTTCTTTATCCTGCCTTGGAGTTCTCTCTCATAACTGAAGCTAGGAGGTATTCGATTTATCGGATTTTGAGCTAGCTGCCCTTTTCTTGCTCCTTGCCATTAGTGCAGCCCTTTTCTTTTTCTTAGCTAGCGTAGTTTTTCACCTTAAAAAGAAGGCGCCAGTGCTTTTTAGTGACCCCTCCGGGGTCCCGGGCTGCTTTGGCGCGCCCCACCCCGTCAGTCCTGTGTTGTACTTGACTTGACTCTCCCCCGCTTGCTGCTTGCTGATCGCTGTGTTCAAAACAAACACGAAGCTGGATATGAGTAGATGTTGTTGGTCGAAAAAGTCTTTCATTCACAATGAAAAAGAATGGTCTCGCTCGATGCGTCATTTTATGATGTGTATTTTCATATTTAGAGTTCTTAAAAGTTATCAACTCAAAGCCCAACCGTAAAAAGGATGCTACAATGTTCGAAATTATCAACTTAACATGCCCCCTTACTTCCTTCTTGACCTCCCACTACTTCATCTACCGAAATGATTAGGTAGATCTCCATTTTTCTAGCACTAAACCTGCTCATGATCCTTAGGCTATAGAGCATGGAGCAGACAGAGAGATGAAAGGACCACCTTCTCCTGCTTGCTTGATCGGAATCTATTCACATTTGGAATAGATGAAGTGCTACTTAACTTCACTTAGTAGTTGAAACCCGGAGAGACAGAGAGAGTCCTCTATCATACTTGCCAATTCCAAGGCTGATCAGCAAGGGAATTGGCAGGAACCAACCTTAGTTGCCCCTCGGTAGAGTGAGTCTACTTAGCGAACTGGCAGGACGCGGAGATCGATTGATCAATATGCATATCGAGAGTTGATGGTTACCGCCGCCCCCCTTGTCATGTCCTGGAGGCTCCCCGGCCGGGGAGGCAAAACTTTTTAGATTTTCGGTCTGCGGTTGGTTGGTCCAAAGAACGAGAGTCATCTTCCTTAAGTCCGTTCGTCCTCAATAGCTCAGTTCGGTAGAGCGATCGGCTGTTAACTGATTGGTCGTAGGTTCAAATCCTAGTTGGGGAGATTTGATTCATTCAGAATTCGAATTGATGGTTATAGCTTTTCTGACTAGCGACCCCTGTCCTTCTCCTTTTTCTTTTTCAAAAGACGCAACAAAATCATCAAACAGGACATCAAAAGTGGGAAGTTGATTGTAGGATTTCTATTCCTCACTCTCGTATAGGTGAACTTGGTTCGTTCAATGAAAAGGGAGAAGAAGGATCCACTGGGAATGAATGGGAAGACATGGGTAGTATCTTCATTAGCCGGAAGGAATTAGTCTCCACTAGCGTAATTCTAAGAACGAACAAGAAAAGGCGTCACTGTTTAGGTAGGAGGATGGATGGATGTGGTCCAATGGCTAAAGATCTGCTAGCTTCTTGTAGACTGGCAGTCTCCGAGAGGAACCTTCACCCCCCGGGTTAGGCCGGGTGGGATGGTATACTTTTTTTTCACCACAAGTAGGAACTCTGTCCTTGGTAAGACACAAGGGGGGAAGGAAGATCTTCACTAATTCATTAAGTGCCTGCGGTGAGACGCGACCCACAACAAACGAAGGGGGTGGAGGGAGACCGAAGAAGGAACAATTGTCTTGAATGCTATGCTGGGATCAACAGCTTCCAGTGAAGACAAAATGAGTCGGGCATGAAGAGGAAGATCGGGCGGGGAAAACGAGGTTCGAACTCGCGACTTCTGGCGTGACAGACCAGCACTCTAACCAACTGAGCTATTTCCCTCTTTCGTAACTACTGTGGATTCAACAGTCACCTACCGGTTACCTTTGTAACTATACCAAAGTAGCTATACGACAGAATGCCCTTCGCCTTTAGTACTTTTCTTTTTCTTTTGACGACAGTAGAAAGAAATGGCTCTGCTCGCTTAGACTCGGGGCTCTGCACTCTATCAGCTATCAGTTAGTTGGTGCTACGCGCGACTTCAGTTGACAAAAGCAAACAAGATAGTGCTAGCGCCCGCGGAGAACTTTCGTTTGTTCGCCTTCTAAAAGGCCTACTGACCTGCCAGTGAAAATCTGGTTCAAAAAAAAAGAATAAGACGTAGTGAAAAAGTACCAAAACAACTGAAGCCTACATCCCACTACGTCTGGGTTCCCCCTTCCTATGAACCTTGATTCAATAGGTAGGGTCAACTATACCAAAGTGGAGGGGCCACCATCTAAGCTATTAGTAGGATGGTTTGAACTATTGATTTACTGAATCGGGTGAAGCTGTGTTGCGTAACATATAGGTCGCCAAGGCCTAGAAGTACAAGTGGTCGCCCTAACGGTCAGTCTCAAACTCACTACTTGAGTGAGGAAAGTCACTTAGCTTCTTTAATAGGGCTTGCCAAAGAACCCCTCCGGGGCCCCGGGAAGAGGAAGAAGGAGATAGAGCAAAGGTCTCCCCTTTCTGTCCGCTCTTCCCGGCATGTAGAGATCCGATTGGGCTTATAGTTTAATTGGTTGAAACGTACCGCTCATAACGGCGATATTGTAGGTTCGAGCCCTACTAAGCCCATCTAACCTGCTTAATCAATGACTGGTAGTCACCTGAACCACTCTCTCGGATAGCCCACAGCCTCTCTTCTGTCAACGAGTCAGTTACAAAAGTGCGAGATAGCTCAGTATTACTACCTTGATGAGCGCGCAAGCATCTTGCGCAAGCCATTTTCTAAAGTGCAAACCTCTTTTGAGTTCAGGTTTGGTCCGCTTCATACGCGATGTGGCAAAAAAGACTGATTCAACGAAATATGCCATGCCAGCTTTAAGATTTAAAACGTGTCGTCTACTTCCAGGAAATGTTCGGAACAGAGAATTTTCTCTAATCCAACGCCGCATTCTCCGAAGAATGAGGAACAAGAGGAGATCGATTAAAAGAAATCTTTCTCAGAGAGAAAATCTAAACAGTAACATCAAATCACAAACTACACGAAAGTTGTCCCTTTATTATGGGGATTTACCCATAAGGGAGATGCACAGAGGAAGAGAACGAACTTCATATATCCCTTTTTTACTCAATCAAGAAACAAGATCGGACGTGATTCTGGTTCGTCTCCATTTTAGTGACACTCTTCCTCAAGCAAGGCAGCCGATAAGTCATCGAAGGGTTTGTTTGAATAATGGACTCGTAACCATTACTCATTTGAAAGTTTCCCACGGTGATCTAATATCTTTTAAAGAAAATGACGCGAGAACCCGCAGTGAAGAAATAAGGATATCTTTCTATATCGACATATCAGTTGGCAAAATAATAGGCAAATTCCTACCGGCCAAAATCTGGAGAAGAACAAAAACGGAATTGTTCCGCTTACTCATCACAACTCAGAGGGGATGCCGCTTACTACTCTAATCCTTGTTTTTGCAAGAGTTGCATTCTTATATGCAAGAGGAATACTTTAAAAGAACAAAGAAGTTTGGATCCGCAAAAGTATGCTTAGGCAGCTCCTTCGTTGAGCACAACAGAATGAAGAGGAATTTGTTTCATTTCAAATACTTCTTCTTATTGAAAAGAGGGAAGGAGAAAAACCGAAATCTTCCTACTCGAACAATAAGTCCTTTTGTTTACGAGTCTTCTTTATGTCCTTTTGTTTACAAGTCTTCTTTATATAGTAATTCGACCTATTGCTCCGGATTCCCGTTTACTAGGAAGATAAGAGTCAAAAGGATCGAACTACCTACTCATTATTCAGAGGTGAATCATAGAACACTAAAAGATGTGGTATCTTATGGACCTAACATAGGTCACATCCCTCACGACATAAGATTGAAATATCCAAACCTTCCTCTTCGGAGCGGAAACGGAAGTGGCCAAAACATATAAAAAAAGATCGGCCTAGTCGCTCATAGGGACATATCTATCCGGATAGAGGATAGTCTAGATCAATTTTGATCCAAATCTCTATCTATATAGATAGGTATCTCTGTGGATAGAGATAAAGATAGGGATCCCTATAAATCAAAATATATGGAAAAAGTGCACTTTTTGACTACTACTATTTATTATACTTTTTAAAGGAAACATCATTTTTCGATTTTGATTGAATTGGTCGAAGCGTAGACGAGCAAGCAGAGTCCAGGAAAGAGGTTAGATCGTCATAGAGCAGTCGACTAAGTATAAGACTGCTGGCCTGAGAGAAGGCAGTCTCTCTCGGGAAACATGGCCCAATTTCTCTTTTTTTCACACGAGCAACAATTGGGAATAAAACTTACCATGAACATGAGTTTCAAATGTATGAAAAAAGGTCTAAAAAACTTATTCTTTTTTTAAAGGAGGATAATAAAATGTAAAGATTATTTGTTGATGTTATTGTGTGTTATTTGGTACCTTTGGGAAAAGTTTTCTACTTTCGAAGTTCTTGACAAGTCCCAAGTGGAGGAGATTAAGAGGTCATTAAAGAATTCTTCCTTTTAGTTCTCTTTGATGTATCGATCATGCATTCCTAAACCACATAAGCCGGGGGAGATGCGCCCCATTAGACAACCTCATAAGGCAGACATCATTGTCATGGATACGGCTTTTGAACATCGTTTTTTAAGACATCTTTCTAACGTACTCCCATGGGTTTCGAAAAGGGAAAGGAGTCATCCCCTTTTTCGCTCATGTTCCAAAATTGGGAAAGGTTGTTGACAGACTCATTCAAGCAGATATAGTAGGTTCTTTTTTTAATATTAATATTAATATTTGCATTTCAACATTAAGCGTGCATATTGGGCAAGGTAATGATGCCTTCTTTAATCTGATTGACGCTAGTGATATCAAAGATCAGAATCGATCAAGTTATGCATTCTTTTTTTAAGGAATACATCGAGTAAGCCCCTTATCTCCAGTTCTTTTTTATATCTTCTTACATCAACATATCATGTTGATTCATATCATATTTGGAGTAAAAAGAAGGAATTTATTGTTGTTATATATGCAGATAACTTTGTATTTGCAATTTTTTATTTGCTATTAAGAAGGGGCCAGAGTCATAAAGAGTAAGCCAAAGCTTCCAACAGATGTTGATCAAGTCTTTGGCCGAGCTCAAACTCAAACTCTTTTTAAAAAGCTTGGAACTCATTCGCGAAGTGAGTCAACCCTGCTATACTATACTATATTAGGAGTACTTGTCTCCATTCACTCGGACGGACTTATGAAGGCACCCACGAAGAAATTCCTCTGAATGCCTTAAAAACAAAATAGAAAATCAATTACAAAATAAAATGCTCAACCTTGAGGAAGTACTTCTCCCTAAGATACAGACATATCTAGCTCTATATTGTTTTAGTAAAAATGAGAATGACGTCATTGCATACTTAAAAGACTTTTTTAGATAAAAATTTATATAACATTTGGGCAGTTAAAAAAGCAAAATATAAGTTTCAAAGGAAGAAAGAAAAAATCCGGAATCTTTCCCTAGACCAGAAAAAAGAGTAGTAGCTTCTCAGCGGTCAAGGCGGAATTCATACATCAACTACCGTAGCCGCTACACCTCTGATGTCTTGCCCATTTTTTAAAGAAAGAGGACCAAGAAGAAGCGCTTTCCTGTCCACGTGAGTTCCCCCATGGATCCTGCCTTGCACGGTTGTAGCCTTTAGAAAAGTGATTCCCCTGCTCTTGACTCATCAAGCCCTGGATGGATGGCAGTTCTAGCCGATCACGGGACCGCCTCTTTGTCCAATGAAAACTGAGAGGATTCCCTCTCCGACGACTTCAGTGAACAATGGGAAACTCCTACTACTAAAGCCAGTGGATACTGAGCAATTTGCTCTCATCTATGGGCTGCTCTTGGTGACAGCAACAAACGTTTTTTCTACGCCTCCATTCATGCTAGGAGGGCCCATCATACTATCTGCTGTCTTAGAGACGGGGGATACCACACATAATCTTTTTTATATGAAAAACATCACGGAGACATTCTTCTTTCAGTTGGGGACTGACCCTGAGACCAATCCCTCATCTTCACCTTTTTTATTCTAAAAAAATACTGACTCCCGAGGACAGCTCTGGGCTCACTAGAAAGGTATCTTTTTAGGAGGTGGAGAGCATTGTGAAAGAAGCTATGATCTCATTTTTATAAGGCCCCGGGCCAGATAGATTCCCTGTTGCCTTCTTCCAGACCTGTTGGGATGTCATTTAGTTTGATGTGTGGGCCGCCATCCGAAACTTCTTTCGATCAGGAAGGCTAATTAGGAGGATCATCATACTATCATTACTCTAATCCCCAAGACTGAGACTGCTGATAGGACTGGAACATTTAGACCCATTTTTATTTGTCCCTTTTTTTTCATCATTTCTATCTAAAATCCTCACTCTGCGCTTGCTGGCTGATATCATCTCCGGAAGCCAATCAAGCCTTCATTAAGGGCCGAAGAATAACTGACAACATTCTTATTGCCAATGAGCTGGTTCGGAACTTTCATCTTTCTTCTGGTGCTGCCAAGACCTGCCTCAAAGTAGATCTTCGGAAAGCCTACGACAGTGTGAACCGGCAATTTATCTACAATCAAAAAAACCAATCTTCCCTTTCGGCGACTTATGGATTCCATCTAAATCTACAAACGCGTCTTTTTTTGAAAAAACCTCGATTGAGTCTAGGAGACAGGCTCAAAAAATCCAAACAGGTTGGAGCTGCTTTTGCTTACTCCTTATCTTAGTACTGCCCAGCAGGAAGGAAAAAGACTAGATCTCGAACCGTTGCCAGCAGCTTAGAATTCTACAGTGGAAAAGTATGGTTCGTTCATCCGGAAGAAAAGATATAGAGCCGGCCGGTATTGTATTTCATTAAAAAACTGCTAACACCCGTGCTCTCTGGACCTCACGAAGTTCTTGTTCATACTAAGCCCACTTATTCATATCTCCCTGTCTGTGGCTCCCTTTGCCCACAATCACAAGCCCACTAGGCATAAAGAAAAAAGTTCCACCCTGTGCCAAAGCAGGAATCTATCTTGGCTATCCTTCCTTTTGGCCAAGTGTCTCGCATATATGATTCTTCTTTGAAACTTTTCTTTTTGCACTTCCAGGAGTATCAGCGCTGCTTTGATAGGACAAGCAAGGTTTGAGGAGCTCTTACGCGGAAAGTCTTTCGCTCTCTCTTATTCAGCAAACTAACCTCGGTTATTTGTAAAAATAAAATGAAAAAAAAGAATAAAGAATCGAATCATAGAGTTCTGATTTCTACCGAAAGGGAGAGGAGAACAAATCAAGAATGATTGACTTACTGGAAAGAAGCGAAACTCGACTGCTTGGACAGAGTGGGATAGATCTATTGCCAGAGATAGAGACGGATAGGTAGCTAGACTTCCATTCCAAGTTGAGGCACGAAGTAGCAAGACAGTTCAGTTAGATTTTGTGGATGCTGGAGTGAGTTTTTGAGAAAGAATAGAACTATAGACTTTAAAGGATAAGTCGGAAGAAGATCAACCGCCCTTCCTATGCTCTTTAGAAAGTTGTTTTAGGGCATTAAGAAAGGTAGACCGTCGGGGTAAGGAAAGGGTCGATGTACATAGATTCTATATATACAGCCCTATATAGCTAGCTTCCTTCTTCATACGAAGACATCTTTCGAGAGTGAATGAGATAGTTTGTATGAGGTATTACGCGGATACTCCTTATATAGGGCCTCATTATACTCGACCGTAATGTAAGGGGGAGGCTACGGAGCTCGTTCACTCGTGAAAATAATCCGTTGCAACAAGTATGAACTTATGTTGCTTGATGGTGGCTTACCAATCAGATCCACTTCCCATCCACGAAATGGCCGCGGTTTCACTATAGGATGCAAGTTTTCAGCTGGAACTCTATGTATCCATTTCATTCAACTAGTGAAAAAAAGCTTATTCTAGCCTTAGGCGCCTTTTGTTGTTTTGAAGGGCAGGAGCATAATTATTTCTCCTTGGCACAGGAGCTCTCTCATGAAATGAATCGCAAATGTCAGGGGGCAATGTTCTCATAAAGCTAGATATGACCAAAGCTACGACAGGCTGGAATGGCCCTTACTTTTTGAAGTATTGGCAAGATTTGGTAAAAAAAAAGATGGATCGGTTATGTTCGTTCAATGTTTACTAACTGCTGGTTTTCAGTGCTCTATAATGGCAGTGTGCAAGGCAAAATCGTCACGGGGACTAAGGCAGGGAGACCCGCTGGCTCCAAGTTTTTGAATCATTTTTCAGTCGGGGGCTATTAGCTCTGTATGCTGCGGGAGCGGTAAAGCTTCATGTACCTCGCGGCGGCCCGGCAACATCATCTCATATATTATATTATTTGCGGATGATACAATAATCTTCACGAATGGGTCCAACCGCTCTCTCGAACGGCTTATGGAATCTACCTCGGGGCAGCTCATAAACAAGGCGCTTGCGGCTGTTTTGTACTGTCCAAACCAGCATAGCGGGCACACTCGGCTTTGCAAGGAAAGACCTACCCATTAAATACGAGGGAGCGCTGCTATTCTTAGGGTCTACAAAAAAGTCCTATTTTCCGTTTTGAATTGAGAAGGTGAGAAGAAGCAAGTTGGAATGGAACTATTAAAAGGAGGAAAAATAACCCTCATTCAAGCCGTTCGGCAATCCCTGCCTCTCTATGTTCTGTCAGTATAAGACCCCCCAATTTAGGTTTTAAACAGATGGGAAAACATGTATACTTCTTAGGGTACGGGGCCAAACATCAGAGGGATAACAACATCATTGGATAGGTGATGCATGTAAAATGCATACATGAAATTTGCATGTTATTACTTGTTTTTCCTACATATTAGCAACTTATATTCATGTTTTATAATGATTTGGGGGATTTTCTGAACAATCCCCCTTCTTTTGGTTCTAACCCAGTTTTTCCAGAAAACGTACTTTTTAGTGTTTCAGACTTTCCGTGAGCTTCGGGACTCCAAAAAGGGCAAGGCCAAAGAGCATGGTTAAGAATTTTCGACATGAAGACCATGGGTCGAAGTAGAGGGCCAAAAGGCCAACCAGGTGGAAAAGAGGACCCTCCACGCGGCCAGATTCCTTGGCCGCGTGTGGGGCCCCCCTTTTGCCCCCGTGGCTCCGATGTCATCGATCTTTCTTCTCCCGAGTGTCTCGTGACCTAAAAACGACTATATAAAGGGTCCCTTGGCCTTTTCGAGAAGGAGGCGGCGCCGAGAGACGAAACCACGAAACAGAGAGACAGAAGGCTGCCGCCGGAGAAGATCGGAGGGGGGAAACGCCGCCGGGATCCCCCGGAGGGCTCCACCCCCTCCGGCGTGTTCATCATCAACATCTACAGCAAGATCAGCTCCATCTCTCCACTGTAATCTCTTGGCAAACATGATGTATGATGCAATACTATATTCCCTTGATTTATTGTGTCTCCTCGTCTATGTTTGAGTAGTGAATTGTTCTTGGCAATGGTGAAATAGTTCGTTTATTTGTTGCATACAAGTTTGTTATCTTCTATGATTGTATTTATGTACAATATATGAGTGCACGCATATGTTGGGGAACGCATGTAAGGTGATCATCGGTAGCATAATGAAGTGGTGGTGACTTGGGAGTGACAGTAACCTGAGACCGAGCCACAAAGCTAAGTTATTGGGGGATATATATAGGGGACCTTAGAACGTAAGGCTATGGTGGGACTTTATGTCTTAATCAATCTTGTGCAGTCATTTACTTGGCCACATGATCCATCATAAGGGGTTGTAGATCATTTTCTTGACTATACCTATTCATGGCTCCTTCCTAGAAGAAACAACTAAGACTAAAACATGTGCTTCACTAATTGTGACAACCACACGAACGAAACACCTATTGCCAGAACACTTGCTCCCTTGAGATACTTGAGATATTTGATGCTTGCTACTTGTGAAACTTGCTTAGAAATTTGCTTTAGAAACTTGCTCTAGGATTACTTGCATTTTAAACTTGCTTCACTAGTTACTAGACAAACCACACTCCACGTCACTTGCTTTTAATTAGTTAGTTCCTTTTAGTCAAACTTATTGCTTTGCATAAACAGCCATATAAGAGGGTTATAGGGCTTTAGAGAATAGATAGCTTACCTTCAGCTCCTCGTGCGTTCGACACTCAAATACTTATTGAAAGGTACTACAATTGATCTCCTGCACTTGGGAGTCATCAAGCACTTTTCTGGCGCCGTTGCCGAGGAGCGTTGTGCTAAGCTTTTATTCTTGTTTGCATTGCATACTAACATATAAACCTAAAACACAAAAAAAATTATAAAATGGAAAACAACCAAACAATTTTAGAACTGGATAATATATACCTTGAATTAGGACATGAATTGTTTGAGGAGAAATTGAAAAATTATTTGCACAACAATCATATTTGTGGTAGTACTAATTCTTTGAACACCTTTATTGCTAAGGAAAACCTTGAGCTTGGGGTAGTTTGTCTTGATGAATATGATATTTTTAGTCCCCCTACTATTGAGGATAAAAATGATATACTTGCTGATTCTATGGTAAGTTTTAAGCTTGGGGAAGTTGGTTTTGATGAGCATGATATTTCTAGTTCCCCAAGCTTGGAGGAGAAAATTCACTTTGATGATACTATGCCTCCTATATATGATGATTGCAATCAAAATTATGAATGTTTAACTCCCACTATCACTAATGAGGATTTTACTTATGTGGAGAGTAGTGATTCTTTTATGCATGTGGCTCATGATAAGAATGTTTTATGTGATATTCATATTGTTGAATCTATTCATGATGCTACTGAAAATTATTATGAGAGAGGGAAACATGGTTACACATATTTCAACAATATTAAGTTTCCCCTCTTTTATGCTGAAAGTATTGAAGTTGCACTTGATCTACCTTTTTATGCTTGCTATTATGTGCTTCTTTTATTTGTTTCATTACAAAATGCCAATGCATACGAAAGGGGTTAGACTTAAAAATAAATTGTTTAATATTTTTTGGTGTGTTCCTTATGCTCTAATTTCCTATTCGGTTTGAGCACACATTTATGTCTTTTCAACATGTAAAACCTTTAGCTACTGTTATCTATCATTTAGTTTAAGATTTTCATTTTATAAAAAATTTGGGAAAGTAATGAGAAGGATGAGTAATGGAGAAGTTGGGGTCGACCTTGAACATGTGTTGTTCATGCCAATGAAACCATTGCAAAGTCTCTATGATTAAAACTTTTTCGAAAGCTAAAAACAATAAAAATATTAGTTCACTACTGTAACATCACATTTCTGTCTTATTTCTCATCATAAATGGCAAGAATAATCTTATATGAGAGATAGGATTAAACAATAGTAATTAGCTGTCGAGAAAACAGATTCCTGAACTTCACTGCAAAAAATGTTTAAAATCACAGAAGTGAAATTTTGACCTGGTAATTTACGACAGCAATATTTAGTTATCACTACATATTTCATTAGTTTTAATTTTTCTGATTTGAGCAACTTAAGTGCCTCTAAAAATTCACTCTTTACGAGTTGTTCAGTTTTTGTCAGATTATGTCTTTACTTTGCATTGCTCTCATTACTTGTGTTTTGTGTGGTTCTTTTGATCAAGGAGCAATGCACAACTGTAGTAACAGTAGTTAATATTTAGAATAAACTCATGATCTGTATTTGCTGTACCTATGTGGATTTTATTTATGGAGGCACTAACCCCTCTAATCAAGTTTTATGTTGAGATTTGTGTAAGAAGAATTTTTCAGGAGGAAGAGTTGAGTGAGATGAACAAAGATCAAGAGGGACAACCAATCAAGCTTGGGGATGTACCCCTGGGATCACCCTACATATAAAATAAGTACAAGAATACAAGCTTGGGGATGCCGAGCCACCTCACTCCAACCATCATGATGTTAAGTAAGAAAAGCCTAGCTATACGGCTATCAATAAAGCGCTTTACGGGAGGCAACCCGGTTGTTCTTAGTTGGTTTTTCCTAGTGTCCTCTTAATTGCTGTAACAAGAGACTTAGTCTTTAGTTCAGTTTCTGGAGTTTTCAATAAAGTGTCAAGTTTCACCCATTTGGATTTAAAAGTTGCTATCCTAGTGCTTGGAATTTCTGTTTCAGCAGGATTCTTCTCACCGTATGATTTTTGTATTTTTTATCTATAAGTCAGATTAAGCTAATTTTTTAGTATGTTCTGCAACTTTTCGTACTCTATAAGCACAAAAATTGGATTAATTTTTTGATGAGTCTAGCTTAGGTAAACGTTCGTTTTGCTGCTATTTCTTTTCTGGACAGATTCTGCCTTCTTTTGTTGGATGCACTCTTTGGGTTTGGGACTTGAATTTCCTTGATCTTTTCGAGCTAGAGAGTGAACATACAACATTATGAACCTTATTGTCTATCTTCTGGAGCATTTGTTTTGGAATTTTGCGCAGCATGCATACGTTTTGTTTGTCCTTGCTAATCTCACCCCACAGAAAAAGAATGGAGAAACATGTTTTGTAAAGTTTTTTCACAGGGAATAGAGGAGCTGTGCCAAGAGAGATCCAAGAGTGATGAAAACCACAAGCTTGGGGATGTGGTGAACACCCCCCTGGACCAACACTCTTTTGGTTAGCACACGTCTACTTTCTGTTTTTCTAAGCAAAGCATTTATCGCAGAAACTTGAAGCGTCTAGTTTTTTTTTTTAGTTTATTTGTGAGACCACCGCCACAATTATCTTTATGAGAATCAGCTACTAGAATAATGGGTTGAATTAAGTTGGATGCTGTTATATTTATTGAGAAAGGGATGCTTTAGTTGATTATAAAAGCTACTTATAGTTGCATGATTTATATGTTGTTTTAGGTGTAGAAATTTGCAATAGTGTTGTCATGAGCTATCTCTTATTCATGTTTTTTATGTTAATTGTTAGTTTACTTAGTTTGTCATGAAATGAGTAGTTCTATGGAAACTAATGCATGCATAGTAGCTAGTCAACTATCTCCCTCTTGCTAGCCAAAAAAGTACAAATTCCAACAAGTATAAACTTGTTTCCAACACCCTTTAGCCAAGTATTTCCAGTGAGTCCACCATATCTACCTATTAGCTTCAGAGCTATTCCGAGTATGTTCACCATGTTATAGTGTTATTTATGTTCTAAATTAAGATATTCACTTTATTAATTTTCATGGGCTGAATTTGGGATAGGACTCTCACGAACTTTTGAATGCACACCTTTACTTTTCATTGCACTTAATAAACATGACCCAATAATGGGGGCTAAAAGTTTTGCGTTTGACAAGTGTTTGGTTGGGAGCTAGCTATAAACGTGTATCACTGGAAAGCTTTCAACATTGCACAAAAAATTACATTTGGTTGGTATCATGTACTTTTGTTTTTGGACTCCTGCCATGCCGAAATGAAATAGAGGAATAGTAAGTTTTGATGAGTAAGTATATTTATGACTAGAGAAACGCATTTGGCCGCTAACCCAAGCCATGCTTGATCATGGTGGAAATTTACTTACAGCTAGAGTGGACTCTACAAACACATCCTACAATAAAATAAGAAGCTATGCATATAGTGAATGAAATAAAAAAGGATGATGAGTCTACTCCGTTTGTTCATCTTGTCATTGTGACATGGGCTGGTTTCCATGTCATGGGGCAAGAGGTACCTCTTTGCGGTTCTCTATGATGTCATTAATACTTATTATGATTGTACAAAGCTTATTAGGAATCTTAAGTTGAGTAATCATGGAGTAGGTTTTCACACTCACGGGGCATGAGGCATTCAACCAACACCTTGTCAATCACATTACTTCAACATTCACAATTTAAGATGCTAGTGATAAAGGGGCAATGAGAGTCTTAGACCAATGGATGCCACATTTCAATTAGTAATTTTAGTTGAATAATTTAGAGGCTAAATAAGACTTGATCATGTTTTACCTCTACTCAATTTTCTCCAAAGTGTCCACCATATTTTCTATTTTCCATTATGCTATTCTTTGACCAATATAGGATTTTATTTTTCATTTTGTGTATGCATTTGGTCCATAGTGCTTTTATTTCATTATACACTTTGTGAACTTTCATGAAGCATCTTTGCTTGCATAATTGATATTTCTTATAACATGAATTGTATGTTGCTACTCATCTACATTATGAATCATTTGATTATATGTAGCATGAATAATCTTCTTTGATATTCCATGATTGTTTTAAAATGCAAAGTCCATGTTACTTTTATCACCTTCATACTCGAGGACGAGTATGGGTTAAGCTTGGGGATGTTGATGCATGTAAAATGCATACATGAAATTTGCATGTTATTACTTGTTTTTCCTACATATTAGCAACTTATATTCATGTTTTATAATGATTTGGGGGATTTTCTGAACAATCCCCCTTCTTTTGGTTCTAACCCTGTTTTTCGAGAAAACGTACTTTTTAGTGTTTCACACTTTCCGGGAGCTTCGGGACTCCAAAAAGGGCAAGGCCAAAGAGCACGGTTCAGAATTTTCGAGACGAAGATCATGGGCCAAAGTAGAGGGCCAAAAGGCCAACCAGGTGGAAAGAGGACCCTCCACGCGGCCAGATTCCTTGGCCGCGTGTGGGGCCCCCTTTTTGCCCCCGTGGCTCCCATGTCGTCGATCTTTCTTCTCCCGAGTGTCTCGTGACCTAAAAACGACTATATAAAGGGTCCCCTGGCCTTTTGGAGAAGGAGGCGGCGCCGAGAGACGAAACCACGAAACAGAGAGACAGAATGATATGGGGTGGCCCAATCTTCTCAATGAGCTTCTCTCTCTCTTTTTGTATTTTCTGATATATGTGGATAACTAGTGCTACACTGAGACCTCTCACTTGGATGAACCTTGTTTCCAATGCAACAACAATCAAGCCCTTTGGATATTCTCAACTACACACTCTTGCACAAGCAATCAATGATTACAAGTGGTCTTGTATCCCCCTAATTCCCAATGGAATAGCAAGATATCACGCAAACTTTGACTTGGTAATACTTCAAGATGAATGCTTAGCAGCAATACAATCTCAAGGCTAGGGTTTTCTTTGTCTAAATTGTTCTCCCCTAATCCACACGCAGGTGGCATGATTATATAGGTGGGGGTGCGGCCACAAGGGGTCCTTGCGCAAGCAAACCCACCTCCTACTAGGACTAGGACTCCTATTAGGACTAGGAGTCCATCTATAACACAAATATGGATACAAACCGATCCACCATTAAGGGATTCGGCCACATATGGTATACAAACCATACCTATTCGAAAATAGGATTTCTATGGTGCATTTGACTTGGTGGAGGCACCTATCCCCATGTCTTGATGAATAACAATTGTTTTATTGGAATAACAATTGTTATGAATTATTTTCACCATATTGCTTTATTTTTTTCACCAATGTGATATTGTTTCACCATCTTGAATGTTTGTTTTCACCATGATCATGTGGTCTTCTATCAACTCTCCATTCATGCTTGTGATAACATAATCCTTAGGCATATCCCTATCATCCTCCCTTTCTTCAAGACAAGACGTCCTCGGATTGTGATAATCTGAAAGTGGAAGAAACAAAAAGAACAAAGTGTATGCACAATATATGTATCTATAATGGATTCATTAGTGTTTAGTAAAACAAAATATTGTGCATATGTCATATGATCACAAAGTTTGTATGAAAACAACACATAATAGTCATAGCAATCATAATTGCAAATATAAGTGAAGGTTGTTTTAATGGCACATGTATCCAACCAATATTGTGGTAAACTAAAAATATGTGTGCAATCATGCCCATATGTAGGATTAAATTCATCTATCCAAGGTAACATATTATGTAATTCGGCCACATTATCATAGGTTATACATATGTGATGTACCATGAAAATTTTACTCAAGTTATAATCACCAATCAAATTAATTTTGAAGCTAGTATCATATGTGCTAGAATTACCATAATCAATTTTATTCATAGCACATTGCACATCAATTGGTTCTTTTAACATGATATAATAGACAATATGATTAAATGGTATCATAGCAAGTACTTCTTTATGTGTAATAAGAACCATATTGTGAAATTTCGAATTCATCATAGTATGATATGGTTGTAAATTATCACATAATTTAATACTTGTTTTTGCTAAACCGAAATCAATACCTTTGTCAATACTATCCTCCTCATTTGTAGTAGGTATGAAATCATCAATATCTTGTGAGTTTGAAGGTTGTAGCTCCCTTTCTTCAAAAATAACCTTTATATCACAAGCAAAGAACTAGTACCCGTAGCATATTCCTCCAATATGTGTGATGTTTGTGATGTTTCTTTGTGCTCCCTTTCTTCAATAGCAACCTGTACACAAGAAACAACACTAGGAAGAGAAATTACTTCATTAGTTAAAAGGCTCACTCCTTTATTTGTTCCACTCGGCCTAGACTTGTCTTCCTCCATAGATTTTGTTTTTTCACTCTCCTTCTCTAGATTCACCAATATTTTCTGTCTTGATTCATTCACAATCTGTTGTGGTGTCATAGGCCTCAAAATAATATCCTTATTATTCCAATTCAAGTGATATGTGTTTGCTCTCCCCATATGTGTAACCTTCTTGTCAAATTGCCAAGGTCTTCCAAATAATAAGTGACAAACTGTCATGGGAACCACATCACACTCAATTGTATCTTTGTATGGTCCAATTTGAAAATCCACTCTCACCATATGGCATACCTTGATTTCTTCCTTGTTACTTAACCATTGAATATAATATGGATGTGGGTGTGGATTGTAATTCAACCTTAGCTTTGCACATAACTCCTTGCTTGCTAGATTTCTACAACTTCCTCCATCAATAATCACCTTGCAAGCCATATTGGGTCCAACAATTGCCTTGGTTTGAAATAAATTGCATCTTTGGCTCTCATCATTGCTAGGAATAACACTCAAAGCCTTGGTGCAAACAATGGTTGCATAATTTGTAGCATAAGCATTAAGTGGACCATCATCATCATCATCATCATATGTATCCTCTCCATTAGGATTAGCATCATCTCCACTCTCATACTCATCATTAGCATTGATCACCATAATTTTCTTGTGAGAACAATCTCTCTTGAAGTGCCCTCTTCCTCCACAAGTATGGCATGTCATGTCTCTATGTCTAGCTGTTGATTGAGTAGAACCACTTCCACTAGCTGCTGGTTGTGGTGTTTTCTTTGTATTAGTGATGCTTGTCTCGGGTTTAGATGGTGTACTAGATGCTGGTTGTGCAATTGGAGGTGTTGGAGGTGAAAAAGAAGATCTTGATGGAAAAATCCTCCTTGGAGCCATAGTAACCTCCTCGGCCAACCTCTTTTCTGCCTCCCTTGATTGATGCAACAATTCTGTCATATTGCTATATTGAACATGCCTCACAATGCATCTAATTTGAAAGTTCAATCCTGAAAGAAATCTTTGCATTATTTGCTCATGTGCTTCAACAACCCGAGCTCTTTGTAGTACTAATTCCATCTCCTTGTAATATTGATCCACTGAATTTGTTCCTTGCTTCAAATTTTGCAATTTATCATAGAGAGTCCTCAAATAATTTGTTGGAACAAACCTTGCTGTCATTAGTTGTTTCATCTCAGCCCAAGTAGTAATTTCTGGTTGATTTTGTGTTTCCCTCAATCTTATGATGCCATCCCACCACAAGAGAGCACAACCATCAAATCCAGAAGATGCTAGCTTGATTTTCCTCTCATCAGTGTAATTATGCAATCTCCATAGCTTTTCTATCTTCAATTCCCACATCAAGAACTCCTCAACATCATCATTATCACATGTGAGAGTAGGCACAAAGAATTTTGGTTTCCCAAGGCCATCCTCCTCTCTATTATCATCAACCAATGGTACCCTTCTAGGTGGAAAATTGCCACGGCCTCCATATGCAATGGCTCGGCCTACTTCATGATTACCACCAAGATTAGCTCTTTGTAATTGTGTGGAAATATTTGCAACTTCCCTTGTGAGATTAGTCATGGCTTCTTGAACTTGATTAGCACGAATTGTCATTTTGTTTCTCAATAACCACTGTCAAATCCTTCCTTAGGACATCATCATATTCTTCTATTTTCTTCTCAAATCTTTGCTCAATCCGATTAGCAACTCCTCCTCTAAAGAGATTAAAATCTGCCCATGTACATGTATCATCAGCAGTCTTTGTTTTGGGCATCAAATCAGCTTCCTCCTTGTCACCCTGCACAGAAGCTTCACTAGCAAAACTCATGACTAATAGGTTAGTGAAACAAATAATCAATGGGTTGTGGTGCCTCCCAAACTCACTCAAACCAGCAAAGAAAGGTTCACTTACTGTTCCAAAGTGAATAAGGATCAACTTACCAACAAGTACCAATGAAAACTATGTCAAGTGTGAGAAGAGAATACCCAGGCTCTCAAGTGTTACAATGCAAAACAAGGTATTTGGTGGGGCTTGGTTGGGATTCCTAACAACACCAAAATAACAACTCCAATGCACTGCTCAATGTGATAAAAATAACTAAAGGAAAGACACTCACACTTGGAGACAATTGTGGCTTAGCAAATATATGGTAGAGATTTTGCAAGCACTAGAAAGACACTAGCAAATACTCAATGAAACAGGCACAAGATTGCTCAAGATGTCCACAAAAATTCCAATATGAAATAGCTTCCACTAGTGATAATGTACCACGGCCTCTTTTGCTTTTTCTTTCTTTCTATTTTTTTTATACTTTTTCCTTTTTCAATGGCCATTGAATCAACTAGGAGCAACAATGTAGATGGAAAACAAAATTAGTGGACAGATTTGATCAAATGAGCAGCCTGTTAGAGCAATAAGATAGCTAGTCTTTGGGTTTTGGGAACCTAAATATAGCTGTAGAATGGCTGTAGCTAAGGCTTATCAAAGATCAGAACAGATACCTAGAGATAACAGGGGTAAAACAAAAGAAAATCTAAGAAAAACAGATGATAAACGAGCTCACGACAGAAGTTTTAGCCCACGGCAGAGAAAACGGCAATTTCGTGCCGTACGGCAGCGATTTTGGCTGAAAAACGCTCACGGCAGGGCGCGCGCGTGTGTGTGCTGGTGGTGTTGCGATGGGACTTGCGGGTGGGCGCGCGGTAAGGAAATATGGGCATGGGTAAGTGAATCCGAGCGCGGGTGGGTGGGTGCGCGCGCTAGTGGCGGCAGCGGCGGCAGAGCTTTTGCGCGTTTTCGAGCTGGCGACAGCGAATCTGATGCGGTGTGGAAAACCGAGTGCGGTAAGGAATCGGGGCGCACTGGTACGGGAATTTCGACACCGTGGGTGGGTTTGGTAAGGGATGGAGTGGTGCGGTAGGGTGGGTTGTGGCGGCGGTGGTTTTGATGGATTGGTGCACACGGTAGAACTCGGATATGAATCCGATTGTTGATAGAACCCTAAGCACAAATAGAACCCAATTTTTCCGCAACAAACACAACTCGAAAAACTAGATCACCTTGAGAACAAGATGTAGGTCTAGGCTTTTCCGAGAGCAACAAGATCCAAGCACACTTATTTTTGGTGGAGATTTTCGGTATAGAAACAAAAGGAACTAGATGAACCCTAAACGATGAAACCCTAAAAACAGAAAAACAGGAACACAAATCAACAAAAAGCAGCAACTTAGTAGATGCAAATTGGTGTTGATCTAGGCTCTGGCAATGATCTAAACAACTATTTTTGTGTGGCTTTTTCTGGATAGGAATAAAAACAACTAAAACTATGGATAACTTTGCTCACCGAGTAAACCTGGAGAATCTGATACCAAGATGATATGGGGTGGCCCAATCTTCTCGATGAGCTTCTCTCTCTCTTTTTGTATTTTCTGATATATGTGGATAACTAGTGCTACACTGAGACCTCTCACTTGGATGACCCTTGTTGCCAATGCAACAACAATCAAGCCCTTTGGATATTCTCAACTACACACTCTTGCACAAGCAATCAATGATCACAAGTGGTCCTGTATCCCCCTAATTCCCAATGGAATAGCAAGATATCACGCAAACTTTGACTTGGTAATACTTCAAGATGAATGCTTAGCAGCAATACAATCTCAAGGCTAGGGTTTTCTTTGTCTAAATTGTTCTCCCCTAATCCACACGCAGGTGGCATGATTATATAGGTGGGGGTGCGGCCGCAAGGGGTCCTTGCGCAAGCAAAGCCACCTCCTACTAGGACTAGGACTCCTATTAGGACTAGGAGTCCATCTATAACACAAATATAGATACAAACCGATCCACCATTAAGGGATTCGGCCACATATGGTATACAAACCATACCTATTCAAAAATAGGATTTCTATGGTGCATTTGACTTGGTGGAGGCACCTATCCCCATGTCTTGATGAATAACAATTGTTTTATTGGAATAACAATTGTTATGAATTGTTTTCACCATCTTGCTTTATTGTTTTCACCAATGTGATCTTGTTTCACCATCTTGAATGTTTGGTTTCACCATGGTCATGTGGTCTTCTATCAACTCTCCATTCATGCTTGTGATAACATAATCCTTAGGCATATCCCTATCACAGAAGGCTGCCGCCGGAGAAGATCGGAGGGGGAAACGCCGCCGGGATCACCCCCGGAGGGCTCCACTCCCCTCCGGCGTGTTCATCATCAACATCTACAACAAGATCAGCTCCATCTCTCCAGTGTAATCTCTTGGCAAACACGATGTATGATGCAATACTATATTCCCTTGATGTATTGTGTCTCCCCGTCTATGTTTGAGTAGTGAATTGTTCTTGGCAATGGTGAAATAGTTCGTTGATTGGTTGCATACAAGTTTGTTATCTTCTATGATTGTCTTTATGTACAATATATGAGTGCACGCATATGTTGGGGAATGCATGTAAGGTGATCACTGGTAGCATAATGGAGTGGTGGTGACTTGGGAGTGACGGTAACCTGAGACCGAGCCACAAAGTTAAGTTATTGGGGGATATATATAGGGGGCCTTAGAACGTAAGGCTATGGGGGACTTTGTCTTAATCAATCTTGTGCAGTCATTTACTTGGCCACATGATCCATCATAAGGGGTTTTAGATCATTTACTTGACTATACCTATTCATGGCTCCTTCCTAGAAGAAACAACTAAGACTAAAACATGTGCTTCACTAATTGTGACAACCACACGAACGAAACACCTATTGCTAGAACACTTGCTCCCTTGAGATACTTGAGATATTTGCTGCTTGCTACTTGTGAAACTTGCTTAGAAACTTGCTTTAGAAACTTTCTCTAGGATTACTTGCATTTTAAACTTGCTTCACTAGTTACTAGACAAACCACACTCCACGTCACTTGCTTTTAATTAGTTAGTTCCTTTTAGTCAAACTTATTGCTTTGCATAAACAGCCATATAAGAGGGTTATAGGGCTTTAGAGAATAGATAGCTTACCTTCAGCTCCTCGTGGGTTCGACACTCAAATACTTATCGAAAGGTACTACAATTGATCTCCTGCACTTGGGAGTCATCAATAGGCAGGACCAACCTACACCGGTTTAAGAAGGAGGTGTGGGACTGAAAGATTAGAGGAAATAATGCAGTATTTTAAGATCTGATGATTCCAAACTAAGGATTCTCTATGGGTCAATTACATGCGCCGCATGTACATGAAATCGGATCAACTCGGTCGACTAAGCTTTATGGTCTGCTGCACCCATGCCTCTCTCAGCCGCAAGGACGGGGTGGGCCTAGTCAAGCAACAGGGTGGAGACAACCCCCCAAACGTTCCCATCATATTCTTATGAGGAGGTGATTGAAAGACTCGAGGCTTTCGCCTCTTCGTACAACAAAATAAAAGTCAGGGAAGACTTTGTGATTTCTTGGGAGGAGGACCTTAAGTTAAGAGAGGCATCCCCCGAGAAACTTTGAAAAGTCGTCGAAGTGATGGATGTACTTCAGAACTCTATAGATCCAACAACGAGGCCTAAAATCCGGAAAAAACCCGGAGACGAGTTAGTCCGACTAGTTCGAGATTGGGAAAACTCGAGAAGGTAAGGTAGTTGGGTGGGAAATATCATACTCATACTTTTTCTACACGGCCGTTGACTGGGATAAGGGTCTGGGTCTGGGTATGGGCGATCTAAATGCTCAATCAATTCCTACAAACCAAGGGTGCAAGCGCGTTCTGTTGGTGATCCAGAATGGTCTACCTCCATTTGGGAAACTCATAGGCTTCCATTGATTGGCCATGAGGCTTTTTTAGTCATTTGTTACTGCGTCAGTGGTCTTTTCTTTGATCCACATCCTTAGCCAAGACAAAGTAAGTCCGCGAAGAAGGAGAAGGGAGGAGCCTACGCTTGATTCGTATAGAATTGCATGATGCACACTATCGTGGGGCGTCCTTCTTCAACTTCAATTCACGATGGCACTCAGGTGAAGGTCAGACACTTTTCCTGACATGGCCTTACGTACAATCCAATCTCTCTGTTCTGTGTGTGAATGCCGATTGGGGAATTCTAATGAAACATCCTCAATGGACGATGATTTCCATTCTCTTTTGTCTCGTTGGTTTCGAAGATGGCTGTCAGTCTTCAGTGAAACTGACGAGTACAGGAATCCCTATTTTCCTACGGGGCACCTCATTCTGAAAGCATGGATTGCTTCTGAGAGCCTAGTTCTCTCGGATCCCATACAAAGATGAAGGAAGGGATTTGACGTCACCAGCAAACGCGGAATTCTCAATCGCACTTTCCAAATCCTGTGGGCGGAGATTGGATGAGTAGTGTGCACTATCGGATTACTATACTATGATTGCGTCATATATTAATGGAAATTGTTTTCTTTGTAATGATAATGATGGTAGTCATTCAAGATTGATCTGTTAGACGAATAGTCAGCCATCAGGCTCATGGCAAATCAATTGCTAGTGCATTTTTTTTACCGACCAGAATATTAGAATAGCAAATGGATTCTTCGTCTCAATGCCATGGTTTTAATAAGCATAAGGAGCCTGGCCTTGAACTCCCCTACCATTGGAATTGCATCCATGGGCATTTATATCCATTTAATGATTTTTTGTTAGAATTCTATTTTAATGCGCAATAACTTTTTATTTAGTCCTCCCTTATGCCATGGGCTTTGTTAGCCAAGACTTGCGGCAGCGCATTTCTATAAACTATATCAATATATATTTGATTTCGAATTCTATAGCAATTTGCTTCTAAATCAGACAGAGAAAGTCAAATTCTTTGTTTGCATTTCGTTCAGAATAGAGTTTTGATAGGGACATAATAGAGGTCCATGAGGTTTATTCATGCTTGAGTTGGAAGGAAATATTGAGCCTCACTGATGTTTATTATAAGGTGAATTCTTTCCTAGTAATAAATAGTGTTTGTGTTTATGAGAATGTTATACTACCTAAGCCTATGAATTTATGTATGATTAGGTTTATTAATAACACAAACATGGATGGAGAAGAGGAAGCAAGAAGCAAAGGAAGAAGGCATGGAAAACAACAACAAGGAATAAATGTTTCAGTTCGGACTGCCAGGAGTCCCGAATTTGAAATGGTCATGGATTCTTCATACGGGCTCCAAATACTGCAAACGAGCACAATACGGATAGGAAATTTGATGGGCTTTCCAATGGATCCGGCCCCATCAAGAAATTCGACTCGTGCAAGCCGTGGTGACCGAAACAATGCACGAATAGTTTTCTGCCAGTTTCCAAAACGAGTCCAATTGGCTGCACCCATGTTGGGTCAGTTTGTATCCGAGTTGGTTGAGGCCAAACAAGTAGGAATAGGTGGATTTCGTGGGGAAACACCCCACCCCCTCATATATACCCCTTGGGGCGAATTAGATGGTTAGACCACGTTAAAACAAAAACCCTAGACTTCTAGATTGTATTGCTTGAAGCATTCATCTTGAATCATATACCTTTGCAAATCTGAGTGTATTCTGCTGTTCCACTGGGAATAAGGAGAAACAGGACCACTTGTAGTCGGTGGCTACTTGTGCAAGAGTGTGGAGTCTCGAATATCCGAAGGGGTTAAGTGCTGTTGCAATTGGTGACAGGGTTTAGCCAAAGGAGAGAGCGAGGTATCACATTATTTATCAAGTTATCAAGAGAGTTCACTGAGAAGATCGGGCTACCCCTTATCATCTTGGTATCTGATTACTGGGTTTACTCAGTGAGCTGTATCTATCCTTTTAGTTTCGAGTTGTTCTTATACCTATCCAGAAAAAGCCACAAAAAATAGTGTTAGTTGATTGCCATAGCTTTAGATAATTGCTAGTTTTCAATTTCTAGTGTTGTTTTGTGTTTTGATTTTGTGTTCCTTTTTCTCCTTTTGAGTCATTAGGTTTCGGTTAGGGTTAGGGTTCTTAGTTGTTCTTATTTTTCGAGTCGAGTCAATATCAAAAAATCCCACAAAAATATCATATCCAAGCTGCTCTGTTTGTCTTAGGCTTTGATCCGCCACCGCGTCGCTGTCCTTTTTTCCGCTTGGATTCGTTCCGTGATTCGACACTCTAAGCAATCCACGGAAGTCCACGCGCCATCATTGTTTCCGATCGCCAAACCACGCGCGCCTGCTGTCGTTTATTCCGTGGTCTAGTCCACCTGCGCGAACCGCGTGAAAACGCGTCGTCGAACGCGCGGGTCCGAGCGAAACGCGTGGCCACCACACGCACAAACGCGCGCTCTTGTCGCTACCTGCCGCTGGTTTCGATCCGCGTGATCCTCCACGCGTGAACCGCGCGCAGCCCTGCCTCCCGATTTTCTTTGATTTCCCCTCCGCGTGATTTTCTCGCTACCAACCAAAACCGTGCCGCCGCACTCCGTGAAAGGGATAGAATTCCGCTAGGTGCCAGAATCGCTGGATATCCGCGCGAACCAGCTCACAGATCCGCGCATCACATTGTTTTCCGAGCGCAATCAGCGCTACGCGCTGAATTTTCGAGCGCACTTCGTGCGATACGCGCGCTGTCGTATTCTTCCGGGACTCGTTCCGCTGGGCCACCTTTTCCGCACCGGCCGAATCTCGCGCGCGAGATAGCGATCACCCAACCGCATCGGAGTCCGCTCGCACGCAGGCATATCCAGGCCAATTGTTTTTGGCCTGCTCGTGTTTCGGAAGCACCAACCGCGCAGGGCAACAACCGCGCAGAAAACGCGTACGGGGCCGCGTGCTGTCCAGTGGCAAAACGCGCCACACGCTACCGACAAAAGCGCGCGTTCAACAGAAAAAACCTGCGCGCACTACCTATTGTGGACTTTTTTTTCAGTACGGTGAGCTACTGTCACCTATTTTGGTCCGTTTTCTTAGTTTTCTTTTATTTTTCTCTTCCAATTTCTTTAGGTTTTCAAGTCCGATCTTTGTGAAGTTTAGACACAGCCTTTCTACAGCAATAAACTAGGTACCTTGCCCACAAGACTAGCTATTTTCTTGCTCTTTTCAGGCTGCTCATTATCATTTTGTGTCACATTGATCTAGCTGTTATTTTCATTTGCTCCTTTAGTTGTTTTCGGCCATAAAAAGTATAAAAAAAAAAGAGAAAAACAGAAAATAGAAAAAGAGAAAAACAGATAAAGCAAAAAGAAAGGCCTTTGAGATACTATTACTATCATTTGGAGCTGTTTTCATTGCTATCATTGACACCACACATTGAGCAATCTTGTGCCTGATTATTATTGAGCTTGGCTAGTGTCTTTCTAGAGCATTGCAAAATTTCCTACATATATTTGCTTTGCCACATTTGTCTCCAATTGTGGTGTGTGTTTCCTAGGTGTTCTTTTGTATCATTCACAAACAGCAATAGGACTTGTTAATTGGTGATTGTTAGGTATCCATACCAAGCCCCACCATATAACCTGTTTTACCTTTGTGAGAGCAAAAACCCCTGGGTATTCTATTCTTCACACCAAGTCACAATAGTTGCTATTACTTGTGGTAAGTTATTCTATTCACTTTGGAACGGTAAGGATCACCTCTTTGCTGGTTTTTTTAAGTGAGTTGAGAGTGCCACCATATGCATATTGCCAAATATTATTTGCACTAACAATGGTTGTTTCTGTAAAGGAAAAACCATATTGTGTGGGTTCTGTTTGTAGTGATTCATTTTGGGAGGAGAATGCTAGTGGGATCCCTACATCAGATTTGTTCCACTTCACCGCAGACATCACAGGTAGCAATGTTGCTATTACCTTGATAAGGGTACACGGTATGATTTTATTAGTTCTGAGGTTGTTGAACAATTGCAGTGGTTCCAACGACAAATCATCCATTTATCTTACCTACTAATGATGATAACCTTATTATTACTCACATGGTTTTTGTTCCCTTAACCATTCATGGCAATAAGGAACGAACTTTATGTTATGTGCTTCCTAGAGCATTTACTTGTTGTCATCTTTTGTTAGGACAAAAATGGTGCCATAGATATAAGGTTAATTTTGCTAGCCATTATCCTGATATACAATTCTTTTGGAACAATAAGAAAAGTTGGATAATACATGCATCACATAAAACATTGCAAAGAGTTATGAAGCAAAACTTATGTGCACCTATGGATGAGAGTGTGGTTGTTGTAGAAAACATGGGAGTTGAAGTTAAGGAGATATGTGAGGTTATTTCTACTAATGTAATCATGTCTACTCCTAGTGTTGTTTCTTGTGATATGCAGGTTACTTTTGAAGAAAGGGAGCCACAACAAGTAGAACCTGCATCACCACTTGAGATAGTTAATTTGGTACCTAATAATTCTGAGGAGGTTGCTATTGATAAAGGTGCTGATTTCGTGTTACCCCTCTCAAGTATTAATTTATATGAACACACTAAATTGCTAGTTGATTCTTGTGAGTTAACAAGCATAGATAGTCCACCTACATGTGATAATGTCTTAATTTCGAAATTTAATCATGTGGTGTTGATTTCACATAAAGAAGTGCTTGCTAAAATACCACCTACTGATATTGTGAATTACATCATGTTAAATGAATCAATTAATGTGCAAAGTGCTATGAAAAAGGTTGCTGAAATTTCATATGTGAATTCAAGCAATTATGTTTCTTGTTTTCACTTTTAACTTGATTGGTGACTATAACATGAGTGAAATTTTTATGGTGGATAGAATATGCATAACTTGTGATAAAGTGGCCGAATTGAACATTGTTTTACCTTGGGTAAATAAGCTACAACTTCCTACATATGAACATGATTTTACACATATGTTTGGTTTGCCACAATACTTGTCACATACATGTGCTAATAAATTGTTCTTCACTTATATTTGCAAATTAAGTTGCAATTTTCATGATGAAAATAATAAGCATGTTACCACCTTTGAGTGTTTTAATAAACATAAATTTGATCATCGATGTTCGGTGAGAACAATTGAATTGATACTAAACAATAAAAATATGTACACATATGATTCTCATTTTGATCATGATTTTATGAGCTTTACTTATATTTGCAATTGTGATTGCTATTTGATGAGATGCTATGACAATTATGTGATGTTTGCATGCAAATTTCCTGGTCACATGTCATGTGCACAATTTTATGATATGATAACAACTAATGCACCTCATTATAGATATATGTATTGTGCATACACGTTGTTCTTTTTGTTTATTCCACTTTCAGCATACAACAAGCCGAGGACGTCTTGTCTTGAAGAAAGGGAGGATGATAGGGACATAATAGAGGTCCATGAGGTTTATTCATGCTTGAGTTGGAAGGAAATATTGAGCCTCACTGATGTTTATTATAAGGTGAATTCTTTCCTAGTAATAAATAGTGTTTGTGTTTATGAGAATGTTATACTACCTAAGCCTATGAATTTATGTATGATTAGGTTTATTAATAACACAAACATGGATGGAGAAGAGGAAGCAAGAAGCAAAGGAAGAAGGCATGGAAAACAACAAAAGGAATAAATGTTTCAGTTCGGACTGTCAGGAGTCCGAATTTGAAATGGTCATGGATTCTTCATACGGGCTCCAAATACAGCAAACGAGCACAATACGGATAGGGAATTTGATGGGCTTTCCAATGGATCCGGCCCCATCAAGAAATTCGACTCGTGCAAGCCGTGGTGACCGAAACAATGCACGAATAGTTTTCTGCCAGTTTCCAAAACGAGTCCAATTGGCTGCACCCATGTTGGGTCAGTTTGTATCCGAGTTGGTTGAGGCCAAACAAGTAGGAATAGGTGATTTCGTGGGGAAACACCCCACCCCCTCATATATACCCCTTGGGGCGAATTAGATGGTTAGACCATGTTAAAACAAAAACCCTAGACTTCTAGATTGTATTGCTTGAAGCATTCATCTTGAATCATATACCTTTGCAAATCTGAGTGTATTCTGCTGTTCCACTGGGAATAAGGAGAAACAGGACCACTTGTAGTCGGTGGCTACTTGTGCAAGAGTGTGGAGTCTCGAATATCCGAAGGGGTTAAGTGCTGTTGCAATTGGTGACAGGGTTTAGCCAAAGGAGAGAGCGAGGTATCACATTATTTATCAAGTTATCAAGAGAGTTCACTGAGAAGATCGGGCTACCCCTTATCAAGTTTTCTCTTTTTTCAATTTTGTATTTTTTTAAGGCGGACTAGACCAACTCGTAGCTCGTAGCAGCAAAATTGTTGATTCGGTTCTTGCATAATCAAGTCCACCAATAGTCATAGGTTTTTTATCCAAAACCTAGGTCAAAGAAGAAGACGAGACTGAATTCTGAACTAGGATTGAGGACCGGAGAATGAATATACATATATCTATATCTATATATCTACATCATTATTTAAATGGGAGTTTCAAAGTGGTCCCATCCGATAGGGATTGAATAGTTATTTCCCAAACTCAGGCATATTAGGTCCCCATGCCTTCAACTATCTCTGCTGATCATTTTTTTAATCAACAACTAGTACCCTGCCGATATCAGAAATTAAGTACAAATGAGCCCTCTTATTAAGGAAAGTCAAAATGATAGCCTTCCGAGTCATTCTCATTTCAAAAGCAAAAGATCACCATCGCAGAGACATCCTTACACACTATGCGGTTGGCTTAAGTGCATCTCTCTCCATAGAGGACGGACAACCATAATCAATTTATCTCTTTTTTCAGCATGGATGCCACCCCGGAAAGTTTTTTTATAAGATTTGACAGAGGTTCCTAGGGCTTCCAAATACATTAGCCAATATGAGACGTAAACATGTCAATCAGCCAGGTCTAAAATCCACTTTTAAGTCTTATTGCTTTCTTTTTGGGCCCTCAAAATGAATTTGCAATTATGGAATCCTATCTTAAAGGCCAGCCCTATATTTTATTAAGAAAAATGGAATCGAAATTTCATGAGATGGGAATTAGCATCAGAGAGAGAAATAAATGGCTTCTCTGCTTGCTAATTTTTGGCTATGAGGCTCTTTGAAGATCCAGGTAGACAAAGAATTCGTCATGGGGAGGCAGGCAAGGGGAAAAGGGATGTTTGCTTTGGTACCCGTCAATCATTTTGAATCCCGCTTTCATTGACCTTGAAGTCTGAGAGAAGGCTTTTTATTTCTATTAAAAGATCACAAATAAGAGGGGTGATGAGTCCTCTTTGAATCCTTCATCTTCTTATGAGTAGCCGCCACAGGGGGTCCTCAGTCTGAATCCTCCACTAGTATTGGACCAACAGTCAGTCTAGCTCTCGCTCTTATCCAATTTCCTTATCCTTTCAGGGGAAGGTCGGAGTAGTAGGCAAATACAATTTCTTTTGTTGCATGCGGACCCGCTTGTGAGACTGAAGAAATTGAAGCTAAATGACAATCTGAACCTACTTGCTTACAGGATCTTTAAGAAACTGTGGACTTTTGCACCTTTCTGTCTAGCTTGAGTTATCTTTTAGTTCTCTCCCCTCGGCAAAGTGGATAGGAAAGAGTCTTGCTTCCATTCCACTAGCCAAGAATAAGGAGAGTTACTTTATCTTTTGAACCTCTTAAGCTGACTTTTTGAAAAAAGTGGTACAACCCTCAAAGATATAGGGACCGCCATGCTTGTCGACTTTGTTGATAAACGACTCGATGCATTTTCTCTTCCTTGCCGCTGAGACTGAGACATATCAAAAAGATCTATTACTAAAAGGAGATTGGGATCATCCTGAGGTTACCGAATGATGGGAATAACTAAGCAAAAATTTAGAAATGAGCACGAAATATCTATAGATGAATTTTCTTATTATTCGTTCTTTCCGGGTCTTTTCGTTGCATTCACTTACAACAAGAAACAACCACCAGCGTTTGGTGCAGCACCTGCATTTTGGTGCATTCTTCTTCCTTTCCTTGGTCTTTCGTTCCGTCATATTCCAAGTAACTTATCTAATTACAACGTATTAACCGCTAATGCACCTTTTTTTATCAAATCTCAGGGACATGGTCTAATCATGAGGGTACTATATTATCATGGTGTTGGATCCCAAGTTTTTATGGATTCCTTTTTTGTTACCGGGGTCGACCCCAAAGCCATAATGTCTCAAAACGAAGAGGCTATAGAGAAACTTTGATTTTTTTATTTGTCTCGAACTTCGTGAAGAACTCCATTCTATCTCTCCAACAAAAAGTGGGGCTACGCCCCAGTTGTACACTCCCTTCGTTCGGAGAACCCTTGTTGATTCTGAACTTCGTTCGCAAAGTAAGCGTCCTTTTCACGGGCCAGCCATTTTTAATGCGCCGCTTGACCCTGTTTTGAAAATGAGCTTTGCTCTTCTGGGCGCTGGGCGCTCCCGTGGTTCGCGAGAAGGAAAAAGGACTAATATTTTGTTATATCTAGCACGAGATGAAAAATAGAGAGCTTCGTCTATCGATGAACAGCAGATTGACGGAGCTCTTGGCACTGCTTTGTTTTTCTCTCCTTTCCTATCAGCGAGTTCCGATCCTTGTGTTCGCAATTTCTTCGTTCGTACCGAACCGCTTGCAGAATCAAATCATGTTCCACAAGATCCTATATCAGCTATACATCCTCCTTGCTTTTATGCCGGAGACGTCGCCGGTGCTATGGGCTTTGGTTTATGTAGATAAAAAATGAGGAATGGGATTGTGGCACTCCACTCGCCGCAATGCGGAAGGACGCCGCCGAAAGAATGGAACGCTGCTTCACTCTGCTGGATGCGTCGGATCCCATATAAGAAGCTCGCTCTTTTTTTTTGAAATTTAAAAAAAAGAGCGAGCTTCTTATATGGGATCCCATATAAGAAGCTCGCTCTTTACCCGATCATTCAAACATTTTGTGGGCGGCGCGCCTGCTCCATTGTTGCGTAGCAATAAAAGCCTTCTCATGCTGCTTCGGCGGCGCGTAACCCTGAATGGCAATGTTGTTATTGCGGTTGGTCAGATCAATAAGACAACAAGGGAGTCAGAATATTCAGATAATAGCAAACGGGGCTTTGGAATCTATGGAAGGAGCCTTCAGTGCTTCTCCAGTGTCAACCATTAGTCGATAACAGAATGAAATGCCACAATTAAGTTGAAAAAAGAGTCATTAAAAAGAGGCATGCTTGAAAAAGAGTACAGATAATATGTTATGGATGTGAGGAGCCTCACCCAGTACTTTTCTTACTAAACTAAAAAAACTCTACTCTCCTTTCACAGCCAACCCACCCATTGCTTTTTTCGAGCTCGATAAAAAGGAAAGTTCACGTGCCAATCCTTACCATTGGTAACTGTAATTACCAAGCCTAATCTTTCACTGAATACCGAGTAAAGCAAGCAAGAAAGAAGGAAGGAGCAGCTGTTTTCGAGCTAGGCTCGATCCCTTTTTCATCCACTTCTCGCTATTTGTAATTCTACTTGAATTAGTTCTCCCTAAGTTTAGTGAGGTGAGTACTGAATCCATAACTAGAGGACTTGCTTTTATGCTTGGCTCCCAGGGGAAGTTGGATTGGATAAGAGGAATTGAAGCGCAAGGAAGGCAGTCGGTATTCAAACAACTATTCAGAGTTCCCAACTCTAGGTAGGAAATTTGTACTTGACGACTGAACCAAATCCTTTGCCTTTTTTTATTCTATTATTTTTATATAGATCAGCTGGAAAAAAATACTACTACGTTGGGACAATGACCCACCTTTATCTACTCAACCTGTCATCTTCTCTCCTCGCTCCCTAGGACAAATAAGACTATTTATTAAGTGATAAACAAGAGAAACTAGTGATATTATCTAAGCTTCTGGCCATGTCTGATTGGCATTCAAGTCTGCCTTCCATTGCTTGAAAAGGCCTAGCACCGTAAGTAGCAATTGGCTATGTCCAAACTCAAACGTCGTATTTTATCTAAGCACATGAGTCGTAATAAGGAAAGAAGACATAAGAATGGGAAGTATCCGCTAGTTATAACGTAGTATAAATATAGCTATTTCATGTATCTTGGTCACAATAAAAAGAATCCAATAATGATCTATCAACTAAATGAGTTTATTATATAATCTCGTATCTTCAAGGTTGTTAAGATGATTTAGTAGATGTGTCGGTATCGTTTTCATCTGCCGTTGGGAGTGACTGCTTTGCTAATCTCTCCTTTTATCCTTCTTTTCGGAGACAAGCACATATTACCGTAACCTAGTGATTAATGTATCCTGTTGGTACTACTTCGTCGATCAATCAATCCTTTTTCCATTCTTGTTCTGAGGTTGTCAGCTTCCTCCGATGGCACCACTTGTACTCTCTGTCGAAATCTGTAGACATAGTTTCTGGGCGTCTTTAAAAACTGATCGACATAGTTGTCACACACAAACATGCGCAACGGCTTTTGAGTAAAAGATTCTCCTGCCCGGTCACACACATCATCTCGAGCACGGAATCTACTACTCTAACAAGATACTCGGCTCGGGTAAATCATGCTTTCGTTATGCGAGGAAAGTGAAAGGAAAGAGGGAAAGGGAGACACTGGGCAATCTGGAATCGATGAAATCACTGTTTTTTGCCTTGTAATATGTGAGTTACATTCCAAAGATGAATCAGACCAGGAGATAGATAAGCGCTATGGCGGACACATGGAATAAGAATTTGAAAAGTAATGATCAACTTTATGGATCCATAGGTAGATTCACTTGTGAAGCTATGGGATGGGACAAGATTCAAAAGTACCAAAAGTAAGTTAAGTGGGACGCTGAGTTCATTGCTGCGATCGAGGGTCCAAAACCAGCCAATTTGATGACCGCGTAGGAACGGGTTCCGAATGCTCAAAATAATGTAGTTGGAAATGACAAAAGGCTCCTAAATTGATACCTAATAATAGCTTAGCAGCTCCTTCGTTCTACTAAAGAGCCAAGTTCGGACAAGCAACTCGGAAGGAGGAATGTGTTGAGATGCCTATGCCTAAGAGAGATAAGCGGAGGACGTGTTATAGCCGAGAGGATGTCGGTAAACGACGGAGTTGAAGGAGTTGTTTTTTAATTCGGCATGGCATCATTTTTTTAATGAGAACGTCGTCTCCTTGCTTACCCGCCTGGCCAATGGAAGGAATTAATTACCTTGGTCAGTCAGCGAAAGAAATAATCTCACAAGTTCATCATCCCAATCCTTCATATTAGTTTCATTAATTAATTCAGCCCCAGAGTGTTGGCAATCAAGGGCCAAGAAAGTATCCCAAGTCTATCCTATCTCGCCACGGTCGAAGGCACAATCCCTTTCTCTTCCTATACCGAAATCGTCGTTTCGTTCCTCCGCAACTTCTAACGCGGACATGATCCAATCTACCTTGCAAGACAGATTAAGATATAACTTAAGGCTTTCCCAAGATGGCCCATAACCTCTAGTGGAGGCATTCACCCAGAGACAGAGAAGTGGGAAACCGCGGATGAAAAGAATACTGAGGAAACTTCTGCGCGAGCTTTCTAACTAAAAGGAATCTCTTATTCATATGGCATAAAATGGAAAAACTTGATTGAGATTTCTTCTCAATTTCCATGGTACAGTCCCTTTGCATGCTACAGTTCCATTACTTACTACCAGAATTTGCTATCTAAAAAATTTGGACATCTACGATACTTGTCATCTAATTCTGGTGGAAGCAATTCCAAAGGTGAAGATAATATTGAGCCGAATAGTAATGAGGGGAATGCAAAATCTAGCAAAGATAAGAAGGGTCAAGGAAGAATAGCAGTGACTTATAAAAGGAAAGCACTGAATAAAAGGAAGGAGATCCGTCTTGATTTTTTGCACGTGGTCAATGCGTTTGCTGATTGATAACTGTCTAATCTTAAGATGGTTTTGTGGCACGTTACAAACATACATATACAGTCGAAATATAATTGTGTTGAGTTAGGTTGAAGAATTTTTACCATATTTTAGAAATGAGATATAGTGCTTTCTTTGTTCGGTAGGAGATTTTGCACTTTCATATTCTAGTTCCTCATTTGAGCGTTCTTTTCCTCTTGGTGTGGGCAAAACTCATAATAGTGTGTGTTTTTTTCTTTAAAGAATAGTAAAAGTATGCATTCAAGTAGTAGCTTTTTCTATATAGTCGAGTAAAGTCGAGTAGGGTTGGCAACAAGGACTAGGAAGATACGGGCTAGTTTTTTTTAGGGGAAGGCTTTATGCAAGATATGCACGTGAGTAAGTCACTATATGCGTATTTGCCAATAGAGGAAAACACTTAGTAAGTAGGCTTGCTTTTTCGTAGGGATAGGTAGCTTGACAAGGGATGCCTGGGATAGCACATAGGAAAAGTATAAAGGAAAGGCTTGCGGTGGATACCTAGGCATCCAGAGACGAGGAAGGGCGTAGAAAATGTTGTAATGAGGGTGCTGAATGTATACGGATCTAGCACAAGATCTCTGTCCGCCTTTTCTTTCAGCTGATCCTCTACCTAATGGTTCAGACCCTGGCAGACACCAGTGCGAGAACAGAGGCAAGTCAACTATACCAGCATTTCTGAAGATAGGCAACTCTTTATTTCAGAAGATAGGAATTCCAGATAAATAGATCCGCATTCCAGTTTTAGGCTTGTGTCCTTTCATCTAGAATGACTGCTGCTTGGTCTTCAGTGAGCGAAGTCATTTCCTCAAGAGAGTTCTTTGCCCGACAAAAGTGAATCTTGATCTTTCTTCTTGATAGTTTGTGATCAAGCCAATCTCACAATTTCAATCTTGCTACTATAGCCCTGAGTGACTATGGCTATCTGAACTGAAGGAGTTCCCACAAGACCTGTGAATGTCAACTTCACTCTAAGGGTAAAGCATGCTCGCTCCTTCACTCGTACGAACAATCACTCGTTGCTGGGAGCTCTATCCTCCTCGCACTACTAAAAACGGGGTGAAAGAATCTCCCGCGTTCAGTCTGTGGAGGCCGACCATCATAGTCGTCGCTACACCAAGTTGGTCTTAAAGTCTACTCTGACTTGCGGCAAGTTGCCTCAACACCGCTGGTCCTTGTTGACTCGCGGCAAGCTTTATACATCAACCCCTAAGGTGCTTAAAAGTCTTGTGCTCTCTCTATTTTCCTATCGTGGGGAATTAATTAGGAGACTTGTGAGTTCGCCCAAAACGTCACCTATTGTGAGAGGATACTATTCTCCCTTCTCTGCCCATTGAATCTGGAACCCTAGTTGTTGGCCTGGGGATTCTCCTCCTATTCCTCGACTCTTTATTAAGGAGACAGACCGGTAATCTCGCATCTGATAAAAGAGCGGCTATTCCCATTAATCATTTGGTCGTCAATGGGAACTAACTTTAAGACGAGAGCCAATGTGTCCATACTTCCGGCTGAATTTTTTGCTTTCTAGTGGCCGACCATCCTTGCCAGACCTTCTCTAGAGCTCTCAATCCTTCCTCCTAAGATCCAGGCTAACTTTTTCCAGCAATGGAATGACTGGTAGGCGATCTCAGGCTCGCTCGTCGTTGGGTACTTTCCGATAGTTCTATCACCATTCCAGGCTCTTCGCATATAGAATACAGAACTCGAAGCTGGTCGATGTAATAGAGCAGGCCTGAGGCCATTACGTACTTTGTTTGTTTAAGTTGTTATTGAGAGGGTCTTTCAATGATAGCTATACACAATGAGCGCTGTTTTTCTACATGCGAGATGAAATTCCATGCAAGAGAGGATAGGAAAAAGTATAAAGGACAAAGATATAGACATGGAATAGGTCTAGTCACGGCTTTTTGTGTGATATGGTTAGCATGGAATAACAAGAATAGGCAGGCATTGAATTAGAAAATGGCATCCTTCCTCTTAGAAAGGCTAAGTCAGTAAGAATGAATGGAGGCAAAATACGTTCTTAGATTCGACATTACCGGTAAAAGCATTTATTCTAAGCCAGGAGCAGAAAAGCAAATCCGGGTCACGAGAAAGTCAGCGGTGATTTCCTTCTATAAAGAAGTGTAGCGAAGTCACCTCCGGTTAGGAGTCAAATTCCATAAGATGGATCCGCAGCTATTTTATCATCATCTGGCACTGCTTGAGGAGCAGCTTTTCTTTCTTCCTCAAGCTAGGGGAGAAGCCTATCTGAGTGAGAGTGCCTCAACCAAGCTACTTCGTTCCTTGGAACTGCTGCTGTTAGTTCTTTTAATTGAATAGTTTGATTTGTTCTCTGAGTGATTGCCCTTAGGGACCTAGCTTCCCTTCCTTTCCTTGCCTGGAAGCTCTCTAAGGCTTCTTGCTTTCCCTATTGATGTTCCTAGCTACCTACTATAATGGTAGGGAAGGGCTTTACTAAGTATTAGATATGGGCTAATGGGTCACATCAGGAGCGGTCTACGAGAAAAACGATCAGGCTTCAGGTACGCATAAAGGGATCAGCAAGAGAGGGTGGGATACGAAGTTGGGCATCTAGGTGCAATCCTACATCTATGTAGTCAACAACCTATGATGGTTCAGAGCTGGTTGCTAAGCCCTTGAGATGACTTCGTTATCCAAAAGATCTTGTTATTTCATGTCTTGCTCTTTGCCCACGTCGAAAAGGGGCAGGTGAAGGTGCATTTCCAAAGAAGGAAATAAAGCACTCATTCCTCTATCTACTCTAAGTAGTAGTTTCCTATAGATAAGTCGAAGTCTTTCTTAAAGCTAGCAGCAGTAATTCTTTATTTTACCTTTCTTTCTGCCATCCCGACAGTTGGCCCTACCGTAGTGTGAGCACCATTATTGGAATTGGAGTATCTCTTTCAAGCCCGCACATAATGGACAGCGTGGGAATATCTAAAATACGGGACAGCCCATCATAGACCACAGGAATCCATACCCTCGTGGAAAGCTGTGAGGTGAGGATAAATAAAAACAATGAAAAGGATAGCGCGGGATAACCTTGTGAAGGCACGCAAAGAAAGTAAGCTTAGTTCGAAAATGAATAGAGAGGAAATGGAATTAGAAAGAAAGGGATGAATTGGTTATTTGGCAGCTTGACTTGCTCTCGGCCTTTACTAGGCTAGCTTTTGCTATATGTGATAAGTAAAATGGGAAGAATTGGGAGTGCTTCGCTCTTTAAAGGAGTTTTGCGTGATAGAAAGGTTTGCATTATATCTGATTGATTCTGTGGGAATAAGGAGTGCGCTGGGTATTTTTATTTTTCTCCGGATGATGGTCATGCTCACCTTTGGTGCTTGCACCACATAAAGGCTAATCTAAAGAAGGCAGGGTTTACTAAGTGTTTTTCGATGATATTGGTTGTGCACATGAGGTTGTATAATTAAATAGGTTGAAGGAGCAATGGAAAGTTGATTGTGAGGATGCTTGGCGATGGATGGGTGGAGGAGCATATAGACGACGCTGACCTTTAATTAATAATTGGTATTAGCATTTAATGGTGGAAGGAGATATGGTGTCATGACCACTAATTGGTCTTAGAGTCCTAACTCAGTAATTACAGGTATTCAAACACTGCCTATTACTACATTTGTTGCTGCTTTTATAGAGTCAATAAAGTTTTTTTAGAGATCCGTGAAGAAGCAAGGAATTCAAAAACAACCCTCAAACGTTGAATAAAATACGTCCTCCCTCGGCAATTTAGGGCTCGTGGCCAGCATCAGGTCTGCCGGTTTGGTCCTTGTAGGTTTTAGGTGTTTACTGGATCCAAGTATGCAGTGACTTTAAAAGGGAGGTTGTCGGAATGTGTGTGCTGGTGACATAAATAAGATAGGTCAACATCTACAGGTCAGGGATCATTTCTTCATTCCTCATACATAATAGAAGTCGTCCGGGCTGTCAGTTACTTCAATTTTGAAATATGTCAATCACTGCTGGCCATATTGATAGTGGAATTAGTGATCTCCTCTTTCGGATAGCACATCTTGCTTTCTCAATAATATCGTACTTCCTTATTTAATGCCTTGGCATACTGACTTGGTTGCGGTAGCCGAACTTCGTCCACCAGGAAAGCTTTTTTCATTTCGCGTCGAGACAGTTAAAGAAGAAATCTGAGATTAGAAAAACTACTGGATGCGGCAGAAGTTCTCTACATTCCTTGCCTACTGAAGAAGCTAGCCTCTCTTTTCACAGCCAACCCAGTTGAATACATGATATGGGGTGGCCCGATCTTCTCGTTGAGCTCTCTCTCTCTTTTTGTGGTTTTCTGATAATTGGATAACTAGTGCTACACTGAGACCTCTCACTCAGCTGACCCCTGTTGCCAGATGCAACAACAATCAAGCTCTTTGGATATTCTCAACTACACACTCTTGCACAAGTAATCAAAGATCACAAGTGGTCCTGTATCCCCCTATTCCCAGATGGAATAACAAGATATCACGCAACTTTGCAAGGGTAAACTTCAAGTAGTATGCTTAGCAGCAATACAAACTAGAGGCTAGGGTTTCATTGGTTTTGGTTTAAACTTGTTCTCCCCTCCTATGCGCCCCAGGGGGGTATATATGAGAGGGGGTGCGGCCACAAGACCCCTCCTTGCGCAAGCACTACTCCTAATAGGACTAGGACTCCTACACCTAACATAATTGGATACAAACCGACCCCACACACAAGGGGTGCGGCCAATATTGGTATACAAACCAATTCTACTTCTATTAGGACATATATGGCGCATTGATGCTTCCTTGTGGGCGCCCTCCTCTTGCCTTGTCCATCCATGAATGTGGAATAACAATATGGCATTGTTTCCACACTTAGTGCATTTGATCTTGTGGAGGCACCATCTCCATATCTTGATGAATAACAATTGTTCTATTGGAATAACAATTGTTATGAATTGTTTTCACCATCTTGCTTTATTGTTTTCATCAATGTGATCTTGTTTTCACCATCTTGAATGTTTGTTTTCACCATGTCCATGTGGTCTTCTATCAACTCTCCATTCATGCTTGTGAGAACATAGTTCTTAGGTCCATCCTTATCATCCTCCCTTTCTTCAAGACAAGACGTCCCCGTCTTGTGATTATCTGAAAGTGGAATAAACAAGAAAAACAAAGTGTATGCACCATATATATAGATATAATGGTACTCATTAGTTGTTAGCAAAACACAATATAGTGAATATATCATATGATCACGAAATTTGTATGCAAACAACACATAATAGTCATATTCTTTCATCTCATAGCAATCAAAATTGCAAATATAAGTATAGTTTGATTTAATGGAACATGTATTCACCCAATAATGTGGTGAACTAAACATATGTAATTCGGCCACTTCATCATATCTATCAATTTTTATCCCAAATATCTCATTATGTAATTCGGCCACTTCATTATAAGTAACACATATGTGATGTATCATGAAAATTTTATCCAAATTATAATCACCAATCAAATAAAATTTGAAACTAGTATCATATGTGCTAGAATTATCATAACCAAATTTATCCATAGCACATTGTATATCAATTGGTTCTTTAAGCATTCATCATAAATAATATCACTAGAAGGTATCATAGCAAGTACTTCTTTATGTGTAAAAAACCACATTGTTAAATTTCGAATTATAGGTTTATATGGTTGAAAATTATCACATAATTCACTACTTGTAGTTATCAAACCGAAATCCATACCCTTATCAATACTAACCTCCTCATGTGTAGTAGGTATGATCTCCTCAATATCTTGTGAATTTGAAGGTTGTGTCTCCCTTTCTTCAAAAATAACCTTCATATCACAAGCAAGCTTTCTTGTATCCATGGCATAATCCTCCAATTTATGTGATGATTGTAATGTTTCCTTGTGCTCCCTTTCTTCAAGAGAAACCTGTACACAAGAAATAATACTAGGAAAAATATTATCATTAGTTAAAAGGCTTGTTCCACTTGGCCTAGGCTTGTCTTCCTCCATTGATTTGGTATTTTCACTCCCCTTTTCTTTCACTTCAAACTTTTGTCTTGATTCATGCATGATTTGTTGGGGTGACATAGGCCTCAATATGATATCCTTATTGTTCCAATTCAAGTGGTAGGTGTTTGCTCCCATCATGTAGCACTTTTCTATCAAATTGCCATGGTCTTCCAAGTAATAGGTGGCAAACTGACATGGGAACCACATCACACTCAGTTGTATCCTTGTATGGTCCAATTTGAAATTCCACTCTCACCATATGACATACCTTCATCTCCTCTTTGTCAGTGATCCATTGAATATAGTATGGATTGGGGTGTGGAATATATTTCAACCTTAGCTTTGCACATAATTCTTTGCTTGCTAGATTTCTACAACTTCCTCCATCTATGATCACCTTGCAAGCCATACTAGGTCCAACAATTGCTTTGGTTTGAAATAAATTGCACCTTTGGCTCTCATCTTTGCTAGGAGCAATAGTCAATGCTTTGGTGCACACAATAGTTGGATAATTTGTAGCAAAGGCATCAATAGGACCATCATCATCATTATCATCATATGCATCCTCATCATTAGGATCAACATCATCTCCAGTCATACTCATCATTAGCATTAAGGAGCATAACTTTCTTGTTGGGGCAATCCTTCTTAAAGTGTCCTTTTCCTCCACATGTATGGCATGTCATGTCTCTATTCCTTGTAGGAGGTGTAGCACCACTAGAACCCGAAGTAGAAGCAATGGGCTTCTTTGAATTTGATGAAATTGGTTCGGGTTTGGTACTAGGAAGTCCACGGGTTAGAGGTGTAGGGGTTGCAAAATTGGATTGTTGAGAAGAAAAACTTCTCCTTGCACTCACTTGAAGCTCCTCTTGCAATCTCTTTTCGGCCTCCCTTGCTTGATGTAGTAATTCACTCATATTGTTGTAAGTAACATGCCTCACAATGCTTCTTATTTTGAATTGCAATCCACTCAAGAATCTTTGCATTGTTTGTTCAGGAGCCTCTCTAATTCGAGCCCTTTGAATAATCAACTCCATCTCCTTGTAATAGGCATCAACTGTCTTTGATCCTTGCTTCAATTGTTGCAATTTGTCATAGAGAGTTCTAATATAATTCTTGGGAACAAATCTATCTCTTAACAATTGCTTCATCTCTCTCCATGTGTTCACCTCTTCCTCTTCTTTTTCTTCTCTATCCTTTGTAATGCCATCCCACCACAAAGAGCATAGCCATCAAAAGAAGAAGATGCAAGATTCACCTTTCTCTCCTCGGGATACTCATGTAATCTCCACAATTTTTCAATTTTGAGCTCCCACATTAAGTACTCTTCCACATCTTCAGAATCACAAGAAAGATTAGGCATAGAAAATTTTGGTTTTCCCAAGCCATCATTCTCTCTATTATTTTCCAAAGGCACTCTCCTTGCTATTTGTCCATGGCCATCATTATAATTTCTTCTCCCATCATCAATTGGAGCAATGGCTTGTGGTGCTTGTTGAAGTTGTTGCAATGTATTTGTAATTGTAGTCATTTGTAGTTGCATAGTCCTTATAGCTTCCTTGATCTCATTGACAGACTCTTGAGATGCACACTCCCTTATCTTCAATCAATGACATTCAAATCTTCTCTCAATTGATCATCACTTCTTTCAATATCTTTAGCAATTTTGTTGGACAAATGATCTCTCAATGCCTCATACTCATTCCAATGGACAGTATCCTCGGGTTTCTTCTTTGCCTGCACATCAACATCACTAGAAGAACTCATGATTAATTTGTTAGTAACAAAATAAACAATGGGTTTGTGGTGCCTCTCTCAACTCAAAACCAAGCAAAGAGGTTTCACTTGATGTTCCAAGAGAGAAAAAGATCAACTTACCAACAAGGAGCAATGATCAATGTGCTTTGGTGTGAGAAGAGAATAACCGAGCTATCAAGTATCACAATGCAAACAGGGCTTATGGTGGGGCTTGGTATGGATACCTAACAATCACCAAAGTAATAATCCTATTTGCTGTTCTTGTGAAGATAGAAAAGATCCAAGGAAACTCACACAATATGGAGACAAATGTGGCAATGCAATATATGGAGGAATTTTGCAATGCTCTAGAAAGTCACTAGCTAGGCTCTTATTGACAGGTACAAGATTGCTCAATGAAAAACCAAGTGTCACAATGGCAAGCTCAACTAGTAAACAATAGTAATAATATGGCCTCTTTGCTGCTCTGATACCAAGATGATAAGGGGTGGCCCGATCTTCTCGATGAACTAACTCTCTCTTTTTGTATTTTCTGATAATTGGATAACTAGTGCTACACTGAGACCTCTCTTAGCTAATCCCCGTTGCCAATGCAACAACAATCAAGCTCTTTGGATATTCTCAACTACACACTCTTGCACAAGTAATCAAAGATCACAAGTGGTCCTGTATCCCCCTATTCCCAGATGGAATAACAAGATATCACGCAACTTTGCAAGGGTAAACTTCAAGTAGTATGCTTAGCAGCAATACAAACTAGAGGCTAGGGTTTCATTGGTTTTGGTTTAAACTTGTTCTCCCCTCCTATGCGCCCCAGGGGGGTATATATGAGAGGGGGTGCGGCCACAAGACCCCTCCTTGCGCAAGCACTACTCCTAATAGGACTAGGACTCCTACACCTAACATAATTGGATACAAAGCGACCCCACACACAAGGGGTGCGGCCAATATTGGTATACAAACCAATTCTACTTCTATTAGGACATATATGGCGCATTGATGCTTCCTTGTGGGCGCCCTCCTCTTGCCTTGTCCATCCATGAATGTGGAATAACAATATGGCATTGTTTCCACACTTAGTGCATTTGATCTTGTGGAGGCACCATCTCCATATCTTGATGAATAACAATTGTTCTATTGGAATAACAATTGTTATGAATTGTTTTCACCATCTTGCTTTTTATTGTTTTTCATCAATGTGATCTTGTTTTCACCATCTTGAATGTTTGTTTTCACCATGTCCATGTGGTCTTCTATCAACTCTCCATTCATGCTTGTGAGAACATAGTTCTTAGGTCCATCCTTATCAATACATCTGAATATAATGAGACCTTCCAGACAGAATAGATAGAATTGACCGTCGCGCGCCTTGATAAATAACACTTAAGAAGCGTAATCAGCTTAAAGCATATAGAGAACTTGACTTACTCTCCTACTTTAATGTCTGCTTTTTACTACTTGAGAAGTTGGCTTGGCTCTCAGACCAATTCACTATACACCTGCTTAGCGCCCTCACTGCTACTTCTCTCATTAAGCTGCTCTCTCCTTCCGGAGGTGAGGGGTGCTTTGATTCTTTGTCTGGTTCTTTCTTTTCTTCCTTTTCTGCTTGATAGAAAGAAGGGCCCTTAGGCTTGTTCCCTTCTCAGGTATAGACAGAGAGAATCTTTTCCTTCTCTACTCTCGTAACTGAAACCGCTTCATCAAGGAGTTGATGTCTATACTCTCTTTCCCTGCTGCCAAACACATTAGGAGGATATTCTACATTGCCTTGAGGCATTGGTTGGAAGGAAGCTCGAAATTCTTGGTTCGGTTAACCTCGATATTTTTTTTTCCGGGACACTCTCCATTACTGCCTAAGGTGCTGGAAAGAGGTAGAAAGTAGGCCTAGGGTGGGCCTAGCGGATTTTCTCATCCTCTGCTCGTAGCGTAGGGATCCGAGGCACCGACCAGAAGCTAGACAGAAGAATGACCTTATTTTCCTTTACTCTCCATTTGGCCTTCGCTATTTGATTATTCTCTATGGTATCTATGCTTGGAAAAGTAATAGGTTTACTTTTTCTTTTATGCCTACTACGTACAGGGATATTTCAGATTATTACAGGGTCTTCCACCATGTGACGGACTTTTCTTATGCACTTGCTACTCAGGAAACCTCTTTTAAGAAAGACCAAGCTGAACCCGGACTAGGTATAAGAGATCCTTACACTCTCTCGCTAGATTATCTACTAAGATAAGAAAGACCTACTGAATATTGCTTGGATAGCTACACCGAGTTTATCAAGATCAATACCGATGCTTCTTCTAATCCATCGTCTCTAAGAGCAGGCGAGGACTTTACCGGCTCAAAGAAAAGAGATTAGCCGGCGGAAAGCGTGGTAATTCATTCATTCATTTCAACCAGAAAGAAGGATCTGTCCCGATTCAAAATGACAAAACAAAGAGAATAGGCTAGGGGGGCGTGGAAGTCGAAAAAGGACACAGGTTCTAGCAACTATGTGCATTGTCTGCTATCCCACCATTATCAGTAGTTCCTCATCGTGCCTTAACTGACGGTTCTTTCCCCAAAGAAAGGCTCTCCCCCTTTACTAGATTAGTCTCATTCCTGATATTCTCACTCTCAGTTCCTCCGCAATCGACTTACCTGAAATCGTCGTGGCAACTCCACTTCAACCCCCCACTCTTTCCTGGTAAATAGATCCGCATTCCAGTTATAGGCTGGTGTCCTTTCATCTAGAATGACTGCTGCTTGGTCTTCAGTGAGCGAAGTCATTACCTCAAGAGAGTTCTTTGCCCGACAAAAGTGAATCTTGATCTTTCTTCTTGATAGTTTGTGATCGAGCCAATCTCACAATTTCAATTTTCTAGTACCACTATAGCCCTGAGTGACTATGGCTACCTGAACTGAAGGAGTTCCCACAAGACCTGTGAATGTCAACTTCACTCTAAGGGTAAAGCATGCTCGCTCCTTCACTCGTACGAACAATCACTCGTTGCTGGGAGCTCTATCCTCCTCGCACTACTAAAAACAGGGTGAAAGAATATCCCGCGTTCAGTCTGTGGAGGCCGACCATCATAGTCGTCTCTACACCAAGTTGGTCTTAACGTCTACTCTGACTTGCGGCAAGTTGCCTCAACACCGCTGGTCCTTGTTGACTCGCGGCAAGCTTTATACATCAACCCCTAAGGTGCTTAAAAGTCTTGTGCTCTCTCTATTTTCCTATCGTGGGGAATTAATTAGGAGACTTGTGAGTTCGCCCAAAACGTCACCTATTGTGAGAGGATACTATTCTCCCTTCTCTGCCCAGTGAATCTGGAACCCTAGTTGTTTGCGTGGGGATTCTCCTCCTATTCCTCGACTCTTTATTAAGGAGACAGACCGGTAATCTCGCATCTGATAAAAGAGCGGCTATTCCCATTAATCCTTTGGTCGTCAATGGGAACTAACTTTAAGACGAGATCCAATGTGTCCATACTTCCGGCCGAATTTTTGCTTTCTAGTGGCCGACCATCCTTTCCAGACCTTCTCTAGAGCTCTCAATCCTTCCTCCTAAGATCCAGGCTAACTTTTTCCAGCAATGGAATGACTGGTAGGCGATCTCAGGCTCGCTCGTCGTTGGGTAGTTTCCGATAGTTCTATCACCATTCCAGGCTCTTCGCATATAGAATACAGAACTCGAAGCTGGTCGATGTAATAGAGCAGGCCTGAGGCCATTACGTACTTTGTTTGTTTAAGTTATTATTGAGAGGGTCTTTCAATGATAGTTATACACAATGAGCGTTGTTTTTCTACATGCGAGATGAAATGCCATGCAAGAGAGGATAGGAAAAAGTATAAAGGACAAAGATATAGACATGGCATAGGTCTAGTCACGGCTTTCTGTGTGATATGGTTAGCATGGAGTAACAAGAATAGGCAGGCATTGAATTAGAAAAGGGCATCCTTCCTCTTAGAAAGTTTAAGTCAGTAAGAATGAATGGAGGCAAAATACGTTCTTAGATTTGACATTACCGGTAAAAGCATTTATTCTAAGCCAGGAGCAGAAAAGCAAATCCGGGTCACGAGAAAGTCAGCGGTGATTTCCTTCTATAAAGAAGTGTAGCGAAGTCACCTCCGGTTAGGAGTCAAATTCCATAAGATGGATCTGCAGCTATTTTATCATCATCTGGCACTGCTTGAGGAGCAGCTTTTCTTTCTTCCTCAAGCTAGGGGAGAAGCCTATCTGAGTGAGAGTGCCTCAACCAAGCTACTTCGTTCCTTGGAACTGCTGCTGTTAGTTCTTTTAATTGAATAGTTTGATTTGTTCTCTGAGTGATTGCCCTTAGGGACCTAGCTTCCCTTCCTTTCCTTGCCTGGAAGCTCTCTAAGGCTTCTTGCTTTCCCTATTGATGTTCCTAGCTACGTACTATAATGGTAGGGAAGGGCTTTACTAAGTATTAGATATGGGCTAATGGGTCACATCAGGAGCGGTCTACGAGAAAAACGATCATGCTTCAGGTACGCATAAAGGGATCAGCAGGAGAGGGTGGGATACGAAGTCGAGCATCTAGGTGCAATCCTCCATCTATGTAGTCAACAACCTATGATGGTTCAGAGCTGGTTGCTAAGCCCTTGAGATGACTTCGTTATCCAAAAGATCTTGTTATTTCATGTCTTGCTCTTTGCCCACGCCGAAAAGGGGCCGGTGAAGGTGCATTTCCAAAGAAGGAAATAAAGCACTCATTCCTCTATCTACTCTAAGTAGTAGTTTCCTATAGATAAGTCGAAGTCTCTCTTAAAGCTAGCAGCAGTAATTCTTTATTTTCCCTTTCTTTCCTGCCATCCCGACCAGTTGGCCATACCGTAGTGTGAGCACCATTATTGGAATTGGAGTATCTCTTTCAAGCCCGCACATAATGGACAGCGTGGGAATATCTAAAATACGGGACAACCCATCATAGACCACAGGAATCCATACCCTCGTGGAAAGCTGTGAGGTGAGGATAAATAAAAACAATGAAAAGGATAGCGCGGGATAACCTTGTGAAGGCACGCAAAGAAAGTAAAGCTTAGTTCAAAAATGAATAGAGAGGAAATGGAATTAGAAAGAAAGGGATGAATTGGTTATTTGGCAGCTTGACTTGCTCTCGGCCTTTACTAGGCTAGCTTTTGCTATATGTGATAAGTAAAATGGGAAGAATTGGGAGTGCTTCGCTCTTTAAAGGAGTTTTGCGTGATAGAAAGGTTTGCATTATATCTGATTGATTCTGTGGGAATAAGGAGTGCGCTGGGTATTTTTATTTTTCTCCGGATGATGGTCATGCTGACCTTTGGTTCTTGCGCCACATAAAGGCTAATCTAAAGAAGGCAGGGTTTACTAAGTGTGTTTCGATGATATTGGTTGTGCACATGAGGTTGTATAATTAAATAGGTTGAAGGAGAAATGGAAAGTTGATTGTGAGGATGCTTGGCGATGGATGGGTGGAGGAGCATATAGACGACGCTGACCTTTAATTAATAATTGGTATTAGCATTTAATGGTGGAAGGAGATATGGTGTCATGACCACTAATTGGTCTTAGAGTCCTAACTCAGTACTTAGAGGTATTCAAACACTACCTATTTCTGCATTTGTTGCTGCTTTTATAGAGTCAATAAAGTTTTTTTAGAGCTCCATGAAGAAGCAAGGAATTCAAAAACAACCCTCAAACATTGAATAAAATACGTCCTCCCTCGGCAATTAGTGGCTCGTGGCCAGCCATCAGGTCTGCCGGTTTGGTCCTTGTAGGTTTTAGGTGTTTACTGGATCCAAGTATGCAGTGACTTTAAAAGGGAGGTTGTCGGAATGTGTGTGCCGGTGACATAAATAAGATAGGTCAACATCTACAGGTCAGGGATCATTTCTTCATTCCTCATACATAATAGAAGTCGTCCGGGCTATCAGTTACTTCAATTTTGAAATATGTCACTCACTGCTGGCCATATTGATAGTGGAATTAGTGATCTCCTCTTTCGGATAGCACATCTTGCTTTCTCAATAATATCGTACTTCCTTATTTAATGCCTTGGCATACTGACTTGGTTGCGGTAGCCGAACTTCGTCCACCAGGAAAGCTTTTTTCATTTCGCGTCGAGACAGTTAAAGAAGAAATCTGAGATTAGAAAAACTACTGGATGCGGCAGAAGTTCTCTACATTCCTTGCCTACTGAAGAAGCTAGCCTCCCTTTTCACAGCCAACCCAGATGAATACATCTGAATATAATGAGACCTTCCAGACAGAATAGATAGAATTGACCGTTGCGCGCCTTGATAGATAACACTTAAGAAGCGTAATCAGCTTAAAGCATATAGAGAACTTGACTTACTCTCCTACTTTAATGCCTGCTTTTTACTACTTGAGAAGTTGGCTTGGCTCTCAGACCAATTCACTTTACACCTGCTTAGCGCCCTCACTGCTACTTCTCTCATTAAGCTGCTCTCTCCTTCCGGAGGTGAGGGGTGCTTTGATTCTTTGTCTGGTTCTTTCTTTTCTTCCTTTTCTACTTGATAGAAAGAAGGGCCCTTAGGCTTGTTCCCTTCTCAGGTATAGACAGAGAGAATCTTTTCCTTCTCTACTCTCGTAACTGAAACCGCTTCATCGAGGAGTTGATGTCTATACTCTCTTTCCCTGCTGCCAAAAACATTAGGAGGATATTCTACATTGCCTTGAGGCATTGGTTGGAAGGAAGCTCGAAATACTTGGTTCGGTTAACCTCGATATTTTTTTTTCCGGTGCACTCTCCATTACCGCCTAAGGTGCTGGAAAGAGGTAGAAAGTAGGCCTAGGGTGGGCCTAGCGGATTTTCTCATCCTCTGCTCATAGAGTAGGGATCCGAGGCACCGACCAGAAGCTAGACAGAAGAATGACCTTATTTTCCTTTACTCTCCATTTGGCCTTCGCTATTTGATTATTCTCTATGGTATCTCTGCTTGGAAAAGTAATAGGTTTACTTTTTCTTTTATGCCTACTACGTACAGGGATATTTTAGATTATTACAGGGTCTTCCACCATGTGATGGACTTTTCTTATGCACTTGCTACTCAGGAAACCTCTTTTAAGAAAGACACAACACTCAAATTTTCACTCTCTTTCTTTTCAACACTCTCAGGAATTTTTTGTCTAGATTGATTTACAATTTGTTGTGGTGTCATAGGTCTCAACACTATATCCTTCTCCTTCCACTTGAGTTGATAGGTATTTGCTCTCCCATCATGTATCACACTCCTATCAAATTGCCAAGGCCTCCCAAGCAACATGTGACAAACTGACATGGGCACCACATCACACTCAATGGTGTCTTTATAAGGCCCAATTTGGAACTCAACTCTCACCATGTGGGTCACCTTCATCTCTCCTTTATCACTAAGCCATTGTATATGATAAGGATGAGGATGTGTAATGTATCTCAACTTCAATTTTGCACACAAATCTTTGCTTGCCAAATTTCTGCAACTACCACCATCAATAATAACCTTGCAAGTCAATTGGGGGCCAACAATTGCTCTTGTTTGAAATAAGTTGCATCTTTGACTTTCAGGACTTGGAAGAATACTCAATGTTCTAGGTGTGCAAACAAAAGTAGGATATGTGGAAGGATATGCATCAAGAGGACCATCATCATCATTGATGAGGACATCCCTAGTACATTGCCACCTAAACAAGATGAAGTGAGACTTGGACCAATGACAAGATCAAGGACCAAGCTACTAGAACAACAGGTGAATTCAATCCTTATTGATTATGCTATTCTTGATTATGAGAAGTTTATACTACCTAAGTCTATGCATTTATGTATTCTCAGGTTTATTGATAACACAAGCATGAATGGAGATCATGGAGAGGAGATACACATGGATGAAGATGGGCTAGAAGAGGAGATGGAGATCAAGTACTAGCATGGTGAAAACAACCAATAACAAATGATATGATGACAAGGGGATGGTGCCTCCACAAGGTCAAATGCACTTAGTGTGGAAAACATTCCAAATATGTTATTTCCACACTCACTGATGAACAAGCAAGAGGAGGGCGCCCACAAAGGACATCTATGCGCCATAATGAGTCCTAATACTAGTAGGTTTGGTTTGTATACCAATTGTGGCCGCATCCCACTTAATTGGGTCGGTTTGTACCTTCCTTTGAGTCATAGTTGGACTCCTAGTCCTAGTAGGAGTCCTAGTCCTAGTAGGGAGAGGGTTGCTTGCGCAAGGCCCCCTTGTGGCCGCACCCCTCCACCTATATATGTCCCCCACCTGCGTGTGGATTAGGTAGAACAAGTTTAAACCAAAAACCAACAACCCTAGCCTCTAGATTGTATTGCTTATTAAGCATTCATCTTGAAGTTTACCAATTGCAAAGTTGCGTGATATCTTGTTATTCCATCTGGGAATAGGGGGATACAGGACCACTTGTGATCTTTGATTACTTGTGCAGGAGTGTGTAGTTGAGAATATCCAAAGAGCTTGATTGTTGTTGCATTGGCAATAGGGGTCAGCTAAGTGAGAGGTCTCAGTGTAGCACTAGTTATCCACATATCAGAAATTTACAAAAAGAGAGAGAAGCTCATTGAGAAGATTGGGCCACCCCTTATCATCTTGGTATCAGATTCTCAGGTTTACTCGGTGAGCAAGTTATCTTTACTTTTAGTTGTTTTTATTCCTATCCAGAAAAAGCCAAAAAAAAAATATTAGGTTAGTTTTGCCAGAGACTAGATCAACACCAAATTGCTACTCTAATTGTTGTTTCTTGTTGATTTGTGTATCTGTTTTTCTGTTTTTAGGGTTCCTCTTTTTATCTTGTTATCATCTATATCAAAAAACTCACAAAAATAGTGTTGCCGTGTGTGTTCATCTATATCTTGTGTGAGTTGATTTTGATTTCGAGTACCACTTCCATATAGCCACGGGTTCCCTTCCACCATCGGATTGCAATCCGACCCCTGCCGTGTGCAAAAACACCACCAAATCGCTGCCGCACCCACCCACCCTGCCGCACCGTTCCGCTCCTTACCAAACACGCTCCCGGTGCCAAATTTTCCTTACCAGCACGCACCTATCCCTTACCGGACTCGGACTCCTAGTTGCGCTCGGTTTTCGCTACCGCGGCCTCAAAATCGCGCCTAAACGCTGCCGCCGCTGCCGCGAACTACCACCCCACCTAGCCGCACTCGGATCCCTAGCGCGCGCTTACAAAAAGCCACCCACACCCGTAACGCAGCACACCACACGCCACCCCGCGCTCTGCCGTGAAGTTTCCTGCCGTGAGCCGTTTTTGTGCTGTTTTCGCTGCCGTACGGCACAAACCGAGCACTTTCTCTGCCGTGGCCATATTTTGCTGCCGTGAGCTCAAATTTTCCACTGTTTTCTCTAGTTTTCTTTTGTTATTTCTTGTTTTTCCTTAGGATCTCACTCTGAACTTTGTTTAGCCTTAGACACAAGCCTTTCTACAGCCATATTAGGTTCCATAACCCAAAGACTAGCTGTTTAATTGCTCTACAGGCTGCTCAAATTTCTGTCCATTAGTTGTTGTCCATTTAATTACTTGCTCCTAGTTGATTCAAAGGCTATTGAAAAAATCAAAAAAATAGAGAAAAAGCAAAAAGTATAAAAAAAATAGAAAGAAAGAAAAATTCAAAAGAGGCCGTGCTACGATCACTAGTGGAAGCTATTTCATATTGGATATTTTGTGGACAAATTGAGCAATCTTGTGCCTGTTTCATTGAGTATTTGCTAGTGTCTTTCTAAGTGCTTGCAAAATCTCTACCATATATTTGCTAAGCCACATTTGTCTCCAAGTGTGAGTGTGTTTCCTTAGTACCTTTTTATCACATTAAGCAGTGCATTGGAGTTGTTATTTTGGTGTTGTTAGGAATCCCAACCAAGCCCCACCAAAAGCCCTGTTTGCATTGTGATACTTGATAGCTCGGATTATTCTCTTCTCACACTAAAGCACATTATTCATTGCTCCTTGCTGGTAAGTTGATCTTTTTCTCTCTTGGAACATCAAGTGAAGCCATCTTTGCTTGGTTTTGAGTGAGTTGAGAGAGGCACCACAAACCCATTGATTATTTTGTTACTAACAAGTTAATCATGAGTTCTTCTAGTGATGTTGATGTGCAGGCAAAGAAGAAACCCGAGGATACTGTCCAATGGAATGAGTATGAGGCTTTGAGAGATCATATGTACAAAAGAATTGCTTATGTGGTTGAGAAAAGTGATGATCAATTGAGAGAGGATTTGAATACACTTGATTTGAAGATAGAAGCTTGTGCCTCTCAAGATTCTGTTGATGAGTTAAGGGCACTTTGAGGACATTGACTCAACAAATGGCTACCATCACAAATCTAGTGCAAAAACTTCAACAAGCACCTCAAGCTATTGCTCAAATTGAGGATGGGAGAGGAAATAATAATGGAGGCCGTGGAGATTTGGCAAGAAGAATACCATTGGAGAATAATAGAGAGAATGATGGCTTGGGAAAACCAAAATTCTCTATCCCTAGTCTTGCTTGTGATTCTGAAGATGTGGAAGAGTACTTGATGTGGGAGCTTAAAATTTAGAAATTGTGGAGACTCCATGACTATCCCGAGGAGAGGAAAGTGAACCTTGCATCTTCTTCCTTTGATGGCTATGCTCTTTTGTGGTGGGATGGCATTACAAAAGATAGAGAAGAAAAAGAAGAGGAGGAGGTGAACACATGGAGAGAGATGAAGCAATTGTTGAGAGAAAGATTTGTTCCCAAGAATTATATTAGAACTCTCTATGACAAATTGCAACAATTGAAGCAAGGAACCAAGACAGTTGATGCCTACTACAAGGAGATGGAATTAATTATTCAAAGGGCTCGGATTAGAGAGGCTCCTGAACAAACAATGCAAAGGTTCTTAAGTGGATTACAATTCAAAGTGAAAAGCATTGTGAGGCATGTTCCTTACAACAATATGAGTGAATTACTTCATCAAGCAAGGGAGGCTGGAAAGAGTGTAAGGACCCCAGACCGGCAGTCTGAAACCCTACGTATGCATACATTCACGATCCTAGAAAGATCAGTCGTGAACAACATACACAGTTGGCACACAGAAATACATCATCCATTACACGAATACATAAAGGTATTACACAAATGATCACATGATCAAGTCTATCACAACTGCCAAAAAGGGCAGGCACTTAACAAACACAGCGGAAGACAAATAAAACACAACGTAGTTGAGCCCAAGTCACGCCTTAACCTACAGGCTGCTGACCCGGAGACGATCCTAGTTCGCAAAGCCGTCAACTCCGTACTCCTCTTCATAGATATCCTTTGGAGGCTCCTTCTCCAAATCTGATAAGTAGATACCAGGGGCGAAACCATAATGAGTACATTTGAATGTACTCAGCAAGACATCCATCATGTCACTTACCAACATGCAAAATGCTTATATGGTGGAATAGGTAGGCTAAATAGGGTTCACTATCAATGGTGTTCATATATGATGACACCACAGTTGCAGTCAGGTTAATCTGTATCTTCGTTGAAGAAGATACTTCAGAATAAAATATATAGTTTTATTTCTCTTGTAGATATCACATGTACAAGAGGTTTGGTAAAGTTTTGTTTAAAGAATATTTTCTCTTTGCAAAACTTCTTGGAATCAGTTTCCAAAATTCTTGCTTAGAGTAGAAAAGGTTTTCTTTTCAAAACATTTTGTTTTGTATAACATCATCTGGCTTTCCATCATCAGTATCTCGCAGATACAAAGTTCCTTCCTTTCCGAACTTCACAAGTTCAACACTTCCTTTCCAAAATTTCCCTTTCAAAAACTCTTTTCGAAAACATTGACACAATGCTAGCTACATGGCCATTCAACTGTCCATATCCGAGGACGCGGCTTCTTCGAAAAAGTTATACTGCAGAGGTGTACACATCCACCAGATCCAGTACACCTCCCGTGAACAATCACGGACTGTAACAACAGTATGTAAACATCAGGTATCTGATCATAACCATCCACTATGTTCAAGCTAGAATATGCCTATCTCTCGATTGAGGTTGTTCTCCCCGGCATCAAGTCCCACCCTGCCTAGCCAGGAGCCTCAATGAATGCATCCGGAGGGAAAATTAATCCCACACTTTATATGCCTCAACATTGGGAGTTTTGACGACATTCGGTTCGAGGGTACGACGCCCTTATAGCAAGTGAGATAGCACACACTAATAAGAACAAACTTCAAGTTAAGCCCTTGCCCATGTTGGGGTAGGGTGGCAGTACGGTAAAGGTTGTCCGGCGAAGACTAGGTTATGTGTCATTTTTGAAAACACCACCTTCTCAAAAATGACCACTTCCACATTCCTCCGGAGAACAAGGATCCGCCTTTTCTCCGGGTTTTTCCGTAAAGCCTTTGTTTTGTAGAATCACAATTTTAGGGTGTCCACTTAGGGACTAGTATATTTGATGGTAATAAATACCATGTGGTGGCTTATGGGCTTGGTATTACCAAGTTTAACTATTGGCATGATAGTAACCTATAATATAGTATAGTAGTAATTTCCACATCAAAAATAGTTTTGATAATCAAGTTTTGGTAAAACTTCAGAGGTAAAACATGCATGATATATAATGGTAAGTATTGTATCAGCAAGCAATCAGGATGCTTGCCTGGTATCTCTTTGTGTCCCTGGTTGTTGGAGTGACTGGAACTTGAAACAGAGCTTCACGACACTTCCTTCCTCTTCGTTTTCTAACGCCGTAAAAAGAGAATAAAGGACACACATTCAGAACCAAACAAGACAAACAAGGCTACAAGTAATACATACAGCAAGCAATCAAGAAGTACCACCCAAGTTCTCAATTTTTCCCTTAAGAAAAATTGGCATAAAAACTATAGTTGAAAAATCTGCTTTTTTCCTAGTGTTTATGTGTGGCCAATTCAAAGATTTTTAGTTAAGAACACCATGGACCAGTGGGGTAAAGCACATGTTACTAGACAGTAGGGTGTCACATAAAACACATTTTGATGTCTAAAAATTCCCACAACAATCTCTATGGCTGGCACACATAATTTGCTAAATTACTCAAGTGGTGAAATAAGCTCATGACAACAAGTCAAACCTATTTTTCCACCATGAGGCAAACATACCAGTGGGTGTTCCACTAGCAAATATGCTCACCAAGAGTTTAATAAGCCTCTGGTCACTTTTATAAAAGTGCTCCAAACAAACAAACAAGCATCCAAAAACTCCTACTCATACTAGTAGAAAATTTAGGAAAAATACTAGACTAGTGTAGGCTACACTAGTTAATTTTATGCACAAGTGTGCAAGCTAGCAGAGGCAAAATACTCCTCTAACCAGTACCATAAATGCTACTGGATTCCACAAAATAACATAAAAAGCATAGCTAGGAAACAAGGAAAAACTATGCTTAAAATGCTACACATGTGAGTAGATTAATTCCTAGTCATCCAAGTGTTACTCATGCTTTTATGCTACTTAAGAGGAAACCTATCAGAGGTGAAAACCCTAAGATAATAATGCCACAAGGACATTCCATCCTCTGGTTTCCATACCAAAGATTCATATTTTTCCCTAGGGGAAAACAAGACAAAAAGCATACATGAATATCCTAGTATGAAATCTAGTCCTTAAGCATTTCTATTTTAAACCTATTTCAAAAACAAGCACCAAGTATCTAGAGGTTCTATAACCAAAATAACAGTACCTAAATGGTACTAGTTTCATGAGAATTAATCTAGCAATAAGCCTAAAAAGCATTTAAAGATCTACTCAAAACATATATAAAAGAAACACATCTAGTGTGGGGGAAATAATGTTTCCACCAAAAATGCAATGAAACCAGTGGGTGCTCCACTAGCATATCAAAGCATTAAGAGGTCACAATTCCTCTGGTCCATTTGCTAAAAATTAACAAAAAAACTAAACTAGCATCTAGTGCATTAACAATACTAGCAGAAAATAATAGGGTGCTTAAATAAGCAAGGCAATGCTACTCATGCTATTTGTTTTCACACAAGTGAAAACTATAGGGGTCAAGTACTCATAATAACATCATCAAAATGCTACTGGTCCTATTGATACAACACAAAATTATGTGGTCACAAAACCACAAATGATTATGTCAAAATTCCACACATCAATTTTTCCATAATTTTTCCATAACCATTCTCATAGTAATGATTAAGCTACTCATGCTTTTCTACCAACTCAAATGCAAGCTAGCAGAGGTGATTAAAAACAAAATATAAGTATCAAAAGGGTGCTGTATCAAATATTCTCAACACAACAATCCAAGTGTTTGCACATAATTTATCACTCAAAAATACTATGCAAAATATTAACTAGAGAATAATCAAATGCTATTAACAAAAATTCTATTTCTTCTCAACTCAAGTCCACACAATCTAACATGCTAAAATAGCTAAGCAACACTTAGGAAACAAGTTCACACAACTTTTACATGCTAGAAAACAATATTGCAATAAAAATAACTCACACAAATTAATTACCTAAAAATGCCAAAATGGCAGAAACAGGTGAAAGAAAGATCTGTTCACAAAATTTTATATGATGCTCTAAAAATTAAACCCTTCTAGGTTTGGATATCCCTAAACATGTACAAGACCATACAGTTGAGTTTGCATCAAAATTCATCTTTAATTAATTTATAAAAATCACCAAAGTTCTCTCTGGTGTTTTACCAAATTGCATGCCATTTCAAAAATACAATGAATTTGGAAACGAGGTTAAATGCTACTGTTAGGAAATTTCAAGGGCTTTCCAATGCAATTGGCCTCACTTCATTCTGAGTTGTAAAATAAAAATGGTGCTCATTTTGGTGTTTCTGGTAGCTGTTACCAAATCATTTTTCATTTCAAATCTATCCATCCAAATGTAGATCTACAACTTGGAGATGGTTTAGAATTAGTTGCTTTACATCTGTGAATTTTGGTTTGGCCAAATTCATATTTTAAGTTGCCTTTTTGAGCCAAAAGTAACCATGCACTTTCTCTGTAAAATTAAAATGGAAAAACTAGTGTCATGGGCTAGATCTGCTAATTGGGCCGGCCAGATCCAAATGCACCGCGGGGGAATCCAGCCGTAGCCGCTGACCTGCGGGCCAGTAGGCCACGCGGCAGCCACGCGGGCACAGCGAGGCCCCACGGGCAGGTTTGACCTGCTCCCGCGCGGGTCAAGGGCGCTGACGCCTGCGCGCGTCATCGCGACGTCACTCGCCGGCGGGAGAGCTCCGGCGAGGTTCCAAACCGCGATTTCGTTCACCGTTTTACAAACAAAAGGTACCAATGCGTTGCTCTCGACTTGGTAAATCATCTACGCACGGTCTCGTTTCCCGGGAGGCACCGGAGGGTGGCCGGCGACGGCGGCGCGCGTCGGCCGGAGCTCGACCACGGCGCGGTGACGACGTAGAGGCCTAGGAGAGGGGAAAGCGGTCGGGGAGGTTCCCCTGCTCACCTTGAGTGCGATGGAGGGCTCGGCTAGGGCGGGGAAGGGCCGAGGCGGCCGGAATCCGTCGACGGAGCTCGCCGGCCCCGAGGACGAAAGTGGATGGCGCGGCCACCACGCGACGTTCCTTCTCGATTCCTTGTGCACCGAGCAACTACTCGACGAGGCGGAGACAAAGGAGCCAACGGCGACCGGCGGCGAGGTCCGCAGCGGCCGAATCGACGGCGGCCATTTCGGCCTAGGGTTTGGGTTGGGATATTTTGAGAGAGAGAGAGAGAAGCTTGAGGGGGGAGAGAGAGGGAGCAGGTAAGAGGTGCACACGGGTCTTTTAATCATCTAGAAGCCTTCTACTCGAAGGCAATGGAGCATGGGCTCCCATGCCTCCATTTGCGTCATCTACAGGAAGAAGAAGACCATGTGTGACTAGGATTTCAATTTAGTCCCTGGAAAATTACAAGTAGGTCCCTGTACTCTCAGAAAATGGATGTTTTCCCTAGGCAAACAAAGTTATAAATTTAAATACTTTTGCCCAAAATTCTTATTAGTTAAGATACACAACATATATGAAAATTGGCTCCATTGGATAAACTTTATAATTCAAAGTTGTTCAAATTTGAATTCTTACATAAATGGACATTGAATTTATTTGACTACTTAGGAGCTTCCAAAAATGATAATTTTTGGCACACATTCCTTGTTTGATGTGTTCCTTATGTGGTAGAAAATTCAAGTCATTTTGAGTTACTTCATAGAACAAACTTGTTCAAATTTCAAAAAGGTGCTGTGAAGAAAACAGGGGTTTTTGGCAACTTAAACAATTCAAAAACTTGTTTCCTTTTTGTTTTCATGCTCATTTATGATATAGAGCATGTGGTATTTATTTCATGGCATTTGGGAAAAGTTTGTAGAACAAACTTGTTCAAAATCCCAATTGTTGCTGTGGAGAAAATTCATGTTTTCAGGGCTTTAATGGATTCAATTCTTGGTCTCCTCTTGTGTGTGTTCCTTATTTGATATAAGGAAGCAATGGTATTAATTTCAAATCATTTTAAGAAAGTTTCCAATAGTAACTTGTTTTAGTTTTCTGTTTCTGGAAATATTGGAATTTCTATTTAATAAAGCACTTGGCTTTTCTTTAGCAATGCTTTGCCAAAATATTTATAAGACTAGAGATAGCAAGTCAATGCTCTCTAATACTATTGTTTTTAATCTTGCAAGGTTGGAAAAACATTTGATAATATTTTGGTGAAGCATTTAAGAATGCCTCCTTTTCTGATAATCTTTTAGGGAAATTTATTAAGTGTTTCCTTCTTCTTAATTTGGGTCTTGGAATAATATTCAACAAGTATTAGATTCATAAGATAGTTCTGTAAAACTCTTTGATCAATATTTACTTGAGAAAATATTGCCAAAGTCATTGGAACAATATGTTGAATATTTTTATCCCTGGAACAATATGTTGAATATTTTTAGTTCACTGCTTTGCTATCCTTTTAAGTTTGCAAGTTTATAAAATTAGTTTGTTTAGTTGCACTTAAACAACCACAAACAAACACAACCAAGGTTTATAGTAAAGCAATTAGCAAAACAACAGTGTTATTAGGTATTCCAAAATTGGGATGTGACAGGTCTTCCCCCCTTAAAAAGAATCTCGTCCCCGAGATTCACAAGCGAGGACTAAGGGAGGGCCAACAAACACAATGTTAGTGTTGGAGTGAAGGTGCTTCCCCCCTTTGACTTTTCTTGGGAGGTGGGGTACATCCCTAAATTAGCAAATTCTTTTTACTTTAAAAAGTACACCAGCACTGTGTTAGGTCCAAAACTTTTTGTTTCCTAGTTTGAACAAAAATTAAGGTTAGTGCAGAATTACCTGGAAATGTACCGTCAATTTTTTTTTTTACATGAGTTCCTAGCTATAACCCACATCTTACATAACACATATGGAGTGGTGTACCACTCACCTAACATGGTACATAATAAGCTAAAAAAATATAGCTTGTGGGTGCAAAGGTTTAGGTTGCTAAGGTAAAATACACAGACAGGATAATACCCATGGTAGTGGACATTACTCACCACAAGCAACTATCACTTAAATATGTTCATGATTTTAGTTGGATGTTTTAGTTTCATAAAATACTCTTAAGCACAATCATAACACAAGTATAAACTCATGCTAAGGTAAAACATCTAAACAAAATCCAATAAGCCAGCAAACAACACCACAGAGGAATAGACTATTTATTCACTAGGTTATTGTTTATTAGAGGTTTTGGAATCCATCAATCATGAACAATTAGCAAACAACCAGTAGCTAAAAACTAATGAATTCAATCATAAAGATACTCTAAAACACCATCTTCACACAAGATAAAAACTCCTATTACACAGGCATAAAAAAAATAGGACTGCACAAATAACACACTAGTATGAAAAATCTACACCAGCATGCTATAAGAGACAATCATATCCTATAACCATAGAACATGCAACTAAATAATTCATGGCATGATAACAGAAGTAATAACTTCCTAAACATGCTATATCAACACATATACTCATAAAATAAAATAAAAAGGGTAATACTAGAGCAAAAATCACCATTTTCTAGTGGTGAAACTAGTTTCACTCTAGAAAGGCAAACAATGCTATCATGATGTTTAAACTTAAACAAGCAAGTCATGAATATAAATGTGCCTAATAACAGTACACAAAACTTACTCATGTTAGTAAGCACAAACATCAAAACAATCCCATGATACAACTATTAACCATGCAGAAATTTTCTTCTAGCAATTTCTGTTTTCTTTAACTAATTACTAGCAAACAAGCAAGGTATAACTCACACAACCAGTAGCTATGCAAGTAATGAAAAGTTATCTAAACCTTCTCAAAAATCCATACACTCAATTTAAAACCATTCACAAACAATCCACCAATCAAGAGGAATTTATTCTATTTGCGAACAATTTAATTTTAGCACACGATAGTGAAACATTTCTTAACATGATACCCCTAAGGAATATTATGCTAACAAAAGTATCACATCTAAACATATTAGTATTTACTAATAATAAATAAACTTCTCACTTTCATGGGTGAAAAGAAACAATTATATTTTCCATGGTGGAAAATAGAAATCAATCACATAGTGAAACATGCTATTTTCACACCTGTGTATGGTTGGGGATTTCCATCCTCAAGCCAAAATACAATGGGACCAGTGGGCTATGGCACACTAATACCAAGTAAAAATAGGTACTAAGCCTCTGATTACTCATGAAAAACTTTGCATACAAGATAAAAATATAATGCTGTTTAATCTAGTGAAGCAATACTAGTGCATATTGATAGCAATTCTTACACATGCTGTTTTATTAAAATACATGCAAGCTAACATAGGTACAAGCATCAAAATATCAGTACCTAAATGGTAGTGTACTCAAGGAAAAACATAGCACAAAATCTACTAAGAAAGTATACACAGATCTAGCTCTCACCAAACTTCCAAATAATAAAAACTGGAAAAATAACAAATGTTACTCATGCTTTGCTATAAGATCACATGCAAGTTAATGAAGATAACAACATGTAAAATAACAGTACCAAATTGGTACTGGATCTATCATAACCATAACAAAAATCTAGGTACAACAAATCTATAAGGATTTGCCCACTCAACAATCCAAATAATAAACTAGAAGGTAACAAATGCTATTTCATTTTTGTTCGAGTTTCCAATCATGCACACACTTTCTAGGGTAGACTTATTGTAATAAAACAACATAATAACAAGTCCTAAAAACTCCATATAAGTTAGGAAGCAAGATTGAATAAAACACAAATTCATTTCAATCAAGAGCACACAAAAAAACAACAACAGGAAAACTGCTGTTTTCTAGATCTTTCATAACCATTCCATCGTTCACTTAATTTCTAAACCCCGAATTTTATAGTACCTACAATGTCTACTACTATTTGGTTTCCAAAGTAGATACACATGATATCCTATTGACTAGTAAACGAATAGGTCATCATCTTATTTTCTCGTGACTTCTCCTTTTTACCAACTAGATTAAAAGGTGTCGTAAGTCACTTAATTCCTTGGTTTAGAAAGAGTTGTCAGTAGTTCACATGCTTTGGTTAGGTGTCAACCTAATATTAGGCAAAGCATGTTAGTCTTGTTAGCTTTCTACTTAATAATGTTTGTCCGACAAGATACGACTAGCGTCATCGTCGAATATTTAATTGTGCTCTTTTGATTGGCTTTCTGAGGGGGTTGCGCATCATGGCATGTGAAGACTCCTTTTTGCACCTTTTCCTAGAGGAGGGAGGTATATAACTTTTAAAAGGGAACATAAACAAGTGCAACATTTAGCCAACATGGTAGAAAGAGTCTTTTGCACACACACAAACATAGAGGTTTTGGTCAGTATTGGTTGGTTCATTCACGCCTTTTCTTCTTTGAGGGTTGTCGTTGTTGGAGCTTTATCTGTTGAAGTGCATCACCGGTAGCAACGCTATCAGTTCGTGTGGCTTGATGGTCCTCTATTATTAGGTCCAATGGTGCTTTCATTAATGGTGGTGGTTCACGACGGGTGGCATTTCGAAGCGAAAACAATTATAAGTCTAAGCAACAAATTCTTGTTTTTGAATGCTATACAAACATTTTTGCTTGCAAAAATTTAACACGAGGCGATTCCAAAAACAAGAGCGGGGCAATCACAAATCTGCAAATTTTGAGCACCCCACAAACATATAGAAGCCTAGATGAACCAAATTCTACACCACACTATAGCACAAAGTCCTACGGACACACATAAGCAAGCCAAAACACACAAGCAAGACTCCATTGGAGCTACGTCGGGGGAGGCGACTCATGGGGTAATCGCTAAATTACTCCAAACTAGACTAATCCAAAATCCTAGAAGTGGCTGAAGAACTATATCTACTGCTGACCATCATTACTGTAGAGCTAGGCAATTATTTTGGTCTTCTCGGGACATCGGCAAGTATAAAAGTTTTTGTATGGAAACAAGATAATAGGAGTAAAGTTTTGATAAAACTTTATGCAACAATCTGTTTTTGAAACTCCAACTATTTTCTGGACAGAAAATTTCAAAGACGAGAGATGTTTCAAAAACAGAACGGAGCAGTTGCAAACAAGTAAGAAATAAACTCTTAACCGAGAGAGATACTAACTCTATAAGGCCCGCCCTTCGAACCACTGTTCAAGGACGCCCTTGATATGCATTTAGAATCTTTTGAAAAGATATAAAGGAGGGAAAATATACTAAAATTCCCTTGGATAAAAATAATGTAGATAGTAAATGGGTTTTTACTCAAAAATACTTTTCTTTCCTATCTGACGTCCATGCTAACTAAGGTCTCCTAAGGTCAGGATGGCTCTGATACCAACTCTGTAAGGACCCCAGACCGGCAGTCTGAAACCCTACGTATGCATACATTCACGATCCCAGAAAGATCAGTCGTGAACAACATACACAGTTGGCACACAGAAATACATCATCCATTACACGAATACATAAAGGTATTACACAAATGATCACATGATCAAGTCTATCACAACTGCCAAAAAGGGCAGGCACTTAACAAACACAGCGGAAGACAAATAAAACACAACGTAGTTGAGCCCAAGTCACGCCTTAACCTACAGGCTGCTGACCCGGAGACGATCCTAGTTCGCAAAGCCGTCAACTCCGTACTCCTCTTCATAGATATCCTTTGGAGGCTCCTTCTCCAAATCTGATAAGTAGATACCAGGGGCGAAACCATAATGAGTACATTTGAATGTACTCAGCAAGACATCCATCATGTCACTTACCAACATGCAAATATGCTTATATGGTGGAATAGGTAGGCTATAAATAGGGTTCACTATCAATGGTGTTCATATATGATGACACCACAGTTGCAGTCAGGTTAATCTGTATCTTCGTTGAAGAAGATACTTCAGAATAAATAATATAGTTTTATTTCTCTTGTAGATATCACATGTACAAGAGGTTTGGTAAAGTTTTGTTTAAAGAATATTTTCTCTTTGCAAAACTTCTTGGAATCAGTTTCCAAAATTCTTGCTTAGAGTAGAAAAGGTTTTCTTTTCAAAACATTTTGTTTTGTATAACATCATCTGGCTTTCCATCATCAGTATCTCGCAGATACAAAGTTCCTTCCTTTCCGAACTTCACAAGTTCAACACTTCCTTTCCAAAATTTCCCTTTCAAAAACTCTTTTCGAAAACATTGACACAATGCTAGCTACATGGCCATTCAACTGTCCATATCCGAGGACGCGGCTTCTTCGAAAAAGTTATACTCTGCAGAGGTGTACACATCCACCAGATCCAGTACACCTCCCGTGAACAATCACGGACTGTAACAACAGTATGTAAACATCAGGTATCTGATCATAACCATCCACTATGTTCAAGCTAGAATATGCCTATCTCTCGATTGAGGTTGTTCTCCCCGGCATCAAGTCCCACCCTGCCTAGCCAGGAGCCTCAATGAATGCATCCGGAGGGAAAATTAATCCCACACTTTATATGCCTCAACATTGGGAGTTTTGACGACATTCGGTTCGAGGGTACGACGCCCCTTATAGCAAGTGAGATAGCACACACTAATAAGAACAAACTTCAAGTTAAGCCCCTTGCCCATGTTGGGGTAGGGTGGCAGTACGGTAAAGGTTGTCCGGCGAAGACTAGGTTATGTGTCATTTTTGAAAACACCACCTTCTCAAAAATGACCACTTCCACATTCCTCCGGAGAACAAGGATCCGCCTTTTCTCCGGGTTTTTCCGTAAAGCCTTTGTTTTGTAGAATCACAATTTTAGGGTGTCCACTTAGGGACTAGTATATTTGATGGTAATAAATACCATGTGGTGGCTTATGGGCTTGGTATTACCAAGTTTAACTATTGGCATGATAGTAACCTATAATATAGTATAGTAGTAATTTCCACATCAAAAATAGTTTTGATAATCAAGTTTTGGTAAAACTTCAGAGGTAAAACATGCATGATATATAATGGTAAGTATTGTATCAGCAAGCAATCAGGATGCTTGCCTGGTATCTCTTTGTGTCCCTGGTTGTTGGAGTGACTGGAACTTGAAACAGAGCTTCACGACACTTCCTTCCTCTTCGTTTTCTAACGCCGTAAAAAGAGAATAAAGGACACACATTCAGAACCAAACAAGACAAACAAGGCTACAAGTAATACATACAGCAAGCAATCAAGAAGTACCACCCAAGTTCTCAATTTTTCCCTTAAGAAAAATTGGCATAAAAACTATAGTTGAAAAATCTGCTTTTTTCCTAGTGTTTATGTGTGGCCAATTCAAAGATTTTTAGTTAAGAACACCATGGACCAGTGGGGTAAAGCACATGTTACTAGACAGTAGGGTGTCACATAAAACACATTTTGATGTCTAAAAATTCCCACAACAATCTCTATGGCTGGCACACATAATTTGCTAAATTACTCAAGTGGTGAAATAAGCTCATGACAACAAGTCAAACCTATTTTTCCACCATGAGGCAAACATACCAGTGGGTGTTCCACTAGCAAATATGCTCACCAAGAGTTTAATAAGCCTCTGGTCACTTTTATAAAAGTGCTCCAAACAAACAAACAAGCATCCAAAAACTCCTACTCATACTAGTAGAAAATTTAGGAAAAATACTAGACTAGTGTAGGCTACACTAGTTAATTTTATGCACAAGTGTGCAAGCTAGCAGAGGCAAAATACTCCTCTAACCAGTACCATAAATGCTACTGGATTCCACAAAATAACATAAAAAGCATAGCTAGGAAACAAGGAAAAACTATGCTTAAAATGCTACACATGTGAGTAGATTAATTCCTAGTCATCCAAGTGTTACTCATGCTTTTATGCTACTTAAGAGGAAACCTATCAGAGGTGAAAACCCTAAGATAATAATGCCACAAGGACATTCCATCCTCTGGTTTCCATACCAAAGATTCATATTTTTCCCTAGGGGAAAACAAGACAAAAAGCATACATGAATATCCTAGTATGAAATCTAGTCCTTAAGCATTTCTATTTTAAACCTATTTCAAAAACAAGCACCAAGTATCTAGAGGTTCTATAACCAAAATAACAGTACCTAAATGGTACTAGTTTCATGAGAATTAATCTAGCAATAAGCCTAAAAAGCATTTAAAGATCTACTCAAAACATATATAAAAGAAACACATCTAGTGTGGGGGAAATAATGTTTCCACCAAAAATGCAATGAAACCAGTGGGTGCTCCACTAGCATATCAAAGCATTAAGAGGTCACAATGCCTCTGGTCCATTTGCTAAAAATTAACAAAAAAACTAAACTAGCATCTAGTGCATTAACAATACTAGCAGAAAATAATAGGGTGCTTAAATAAGCAAGGCAATGCTACTCATGCTATTTGTTTTCACACAAGTGAAAACTATAGGGGTCAAGTACTCATAATAACATCATCAAAATGCTACTGGTCCTATTGATACAACACAAAATTATGTGGTCACAAAACCACAAATGATTATGTCAAAATTCCACACATGAGGGAATTTTTCCATAACCATTCTCATAGTAATGATTAAGCTACTCATGCTTTTCTACCAACTCAAATGCAAGCTAGCAGAGGTGATTAAAAACAAAATATAAGTATCAAAAGGGTGCTGTATCAAATATTCTCAACACAACAATCCAAGTGTTTGCACATAATTTATCACTCAAAAATACTATGCAAAATATTAACTAGAGAATAATCAAATGCTATTAACAAAAATTCTATTTCTTCTCAACTCAAGTCCACACAATCTAACATGCTAAAATAGCTAAGCAACACTTAGGAAACAAGTTCACACAACTTTTACATGCTAGAAAACAATATTGCAATACAAAAATAACTCACACAAATTAATTACCTAAAAATGCCAAAATGGCAGAAACAGGTGAAAGAAAGATCTGTTCACAAAATTTTATATGATGCTCTACAAATTAAACCCTTCTAGGTTTGGATAGCCCTAAACATGTACAAGACCATACAGTTGAGTTTGCATCAAAATTCATCTTTAATTAATTTATAAAAATCACCAAAGTTCTCTCTGGTGTTTTACCAAATTGCATGCCATTTCAAAAATACAATGAATTTGGAAACGAGGTTAAATGCTACTGTTAGGAAATTTCAAGGGCTTTCCAATGCAATTGGCCTCACTTCATTCTGAGTTGTAAAATAAAAATGGTGCTCATTTTGGTGTTTCTGGTAGCTGTTACCAAATCATTTTTCATTTCAAATCTATCCATCCAAATGTAGATCTACAACTTGGAGATGGTTTAGAATTAGTTGCTTTACATCTGTGAATTTTGGTTTGGCCAAATTCATATTTTAAGTTGCCTTTTTGAGCCAAAAGTAACCATGCACTTTCTCTGTAAAATTAAAATGGAAAAACTAGTGTCATGGGCTAGATCTGCTAATTGGGCCGGCCAGATCCAAATGCACCGCGGGGGAATCCAGCCGTAGCCGCTGACCTGCGGGCCAGTAGGCCACGCGGCAGCCACGCGGGCACAGCGAGCCCCACGGGCAGTTTGACCTGCTCCCGCGCGCAAGGGCTGACGCCTGCGCGTCATCGCGACGTCACTCGCCGGCGGGAGAGCTCCGGCGAGGTTCCAAACCGCGATTTCGTTCACCGTTTACAAACAAAAGGTACCAATGTTGCTCTCGACTTGGTAAATCATCTACGCACGGTCTCGTTTCCCGGGAGGCACCGGAGGGTGGCCGGCGACGCGGCGCGCGTCGGCCGGAGCTCGACCACGGCGCGGTGACGACGTAGAGGCCTAGGGAGAGGGGAAAGCGGTCGGGGAGGTTCCCCTGCTCACCTTGAGTGCGATGGAGGGCTCGGCTAGGGCGGGGAAGGGCCGGCGGCCGGAATCCGTCGACGGAGCTCGCCGGCCCCGAGGACGAAAGTGGATGGCGCGGCCACCACGCGACGTTCCTTCTCGATTCCTTGTGCACCGAGCAACTACTCGACGAGGCGGAGACAAAGGAGCCAACGGCGACCGGCGGCGAGGTCCGCAGCGGCCGAATCGACGGCGGCCATTTCGGCCTAGGGTTTGGGTTGGGATATTTTGAGAGAGAGAGAGAGAAGCTTGAGGGGGGAGAGAGAGGGAGCAGGTAAGAGGTGCACACGGGTCTTTTAATCATCTAGAAGCCTTCTACTCGAAGGCAATGGAGCATGGGCTCCCATGCCTCCATTTGCGTCATCTACAGGAAGAAGACCATGTGTGACTAGGATTTCAATTAGTCCCTGGAAAATTACAAGTAGGTCCCTGTACTCTCAGAAAATGGATGTTTTCCCTAGGCAAACAAAAGTTATAAATTTAAATACTTTTGCCCAAAATTCTTATTAGTTAAGATACACAACATGAAAATTGCTCCATTGGATAAACTTTATAATTCAAAGTTGTTCAATTTGAATTCTTACATAATGGACATTGAATTTATTTGACTACTTAGGAGCTTCCAAAAATGAAATTGGCACACATTCCTGTTTGATGTGTTCCTTATGTGGTAGAAAATTCAAGTCATTGAGTTACTTCATAAGAACAAACTTGTTCAAATTTCAAAAAGGTGCTGTGAAGAAAACAGGGGTTTTTGGCAACTTAAACAATTTCAAAAACTTGTTTCCTTTTTGTTTTCATGCTCATTTTTATAAGAGCATGTGGTATTTATTCATGGCATTTGGGAAAAGTTTGTAGAACAAACTTGTTCAAAATCCCAATTGTTGCTGTGGAGAAAATTCATGTTTTCAGGGCTTTAATGGATTCAATTCTTGGTCTCCTCTTGTGTGTTCCTTATTTGATATAAGGAAGCAATGGTATTAATTTCAAATCATTTAAGAAAGTTTCCAATAGTAACTTGTTTTAGTTTTCTGTTTCTGGAAATATTGGAATTTCTATTAATAAAGCACTTGGCTTTCTTTAGCAATGCTTTGCCAAAATATTTATAAGACTAGAGATAGCAAGTCAATGCTCTCTAATACTATTGTTTTAATCTTGCAAGGTTGGAAAAACATTTGATAATATTTTGGTGAAGCATTTAAGAATGCCTCCTTTTCTGATAATCTTTTAGGGAAATTTATTAAGTGTTTCCTTCTTCTTAATTTGGGAATAATATTCAACAAGTATTAGATTCATAAGATAGTTCTGTAAAACTCTTTGATCAATATTTACTTGAGAGAAAATAAAAGTCATTGGAACAATATGTTGAATATTTATCCCTGGAACAATATGTTGAATATTTTTAGTTCACTGCTTGCTATCCTTTTAAGTTTGCAAGTTTATAAAATTAGTTTGTTTAGTTGCACTTAAACAACCACAAACAAACACAACCAAGGTTTATAGTAAAGCAATTAGCAAAACAACAGTGTTATTAGGTATTCCAAAATTGGGATGTGACAAAGAGATTGCAAGAAGAGCTACAAGTGAGTGCAAGGAGGAGTTTCCCTTCACAAAAATCAAATTTTTCATCACCTACACCTCCAACAACTACTACCCGTGGGACTCCTAGTTCCAAACCCGAGCCAAACTCAACAAGTTCCAAGAAAATTACTCCATCTACTTCGGGTTCTAGTGGAGCTACACCTCCTACAAGGAATAGAGACATGACTTGCCATACTTGTGGAGGAAAAGGTCACTTTAAGAGGGATTGCCCAAACAAGAAAATTATGCTCCTCAATGCTAATGATGATATGAGACTGGAGATGATGTTGATCCCAATGAGGAGGATGCATATGATGATGATGATGGTCCTATTGATGCCTATGCTACAAATTATCCAACTATTGTTTGCACCAAAGCCTTGAGTATTGTTCCTAGCAATGATGAGAGCCAAAGATGCAATTTATTCAAACCAAGGCAATTGTTGGTCCTAATATGGCTTGCAAGGTGATCATTGATGGAGGGAGTTGCAGAAATTTAGCAAGCAAGGAGTTATGTGCAAAGTTGAGATTGAGATATATTCCACACCCATCCATATTATATCCAATGGATCAATGAGAGAGAAAATAAAGGTATGCCAAATTGTGAGAGTGGAGTTCCAAATTGGACCATACAAGGATACTATTGAGTGTGATGTTGTTCCCATGTCGGTTTGCCACCTATTACTTGGAAGGCCATGGCAATTTGATAGAAAGGTGCTACACAATGGGAGAGAAAACACTTACCAATTGAATTGGAACAATAAGGACATCATATTGAGGCCTATGACACCCCAACAAATAGTGAATGAATCAAGGCAAAAAGTGGAAGTGGATGTTGAAAGGAGAGTGAGAGGAAAATATGAGTGAAAACAATACTTCCATGGGGGAAAACAAACCTAGGTCGAGTGGTAAAAGTAAGGGAGTGAGCCTTTTGACAATGTTAGCCACAAAAGAGGATTTGAGAGAGTTTGAGAGTGATCCTAGCCTACTACCTATAGTTATGCACAAGGGGGAAATTTGGTTTTAATGACATGACTCCTCTTTCTATTGGTTTCTAATGTTTTGCAGGAATTTGATGATGTTTTTCCAGAAGAAGTGCCCTCGGGATTGCCACCATTGAGAGGGATAGAGCATCAAATTGATTTAATTCCTGGATCTTCATTACCAAACCGAGCTCCCTATAGGACAAATCCCCAAGAGACAAAGGAAATTCAGAAACAAGTACAAGATCTTCTTGATAAAGGTTACATCCGAATAAGCTTATCTCCTTGTGCTGTTCCTGTCATATAGTTCCTAAGAAAGATGGTACTTGGCGCATGTGTGTAGATTGTAGAGCAATTAACAATATCACTATTCGTTATCGTCATCCTATACCACGTTTGGAAGACATGTTAGATGAATTAAGTGGTAGTGCTATTTTCTCTAAAATTGATTTGCGTAGTGGTTACCATCAAAAGAAAGAAGATGGTGGAAAACAGCCTTTAAACAAAATTTGGTTTATATGAGTGGTTAGTAAATGCCTTTTGGATTAACTAATGCACTAGTACTTTCATGAGATTAATGAACCATGTTTTGAGAGATTTTATTGGCAAGTTTGTGGTTGTTTACTTTGATGATATTCATATAGCCATAATGAACATGAACACATTGATCATATTGACAAGTCTTGCATGTGCTAAGAGAAAAAATGTATGGAAATTTAGAGAAGTGTACTTTTGCAAAGATAAGGTCATATCTTGGTTATGTTGTCTCTAAACATGGGATAGAATTTGATGAATCTAAAATTGAAGCAATTAAAAATTGGCCAATTCCCATAAATGTGAGTCAAGTAAGAAGTTTTAATGGACTAGCTGGATTTTAGAAGATTTGTGAAAGATTTTAGTACTATTGCTGCCCCTTTAAATGATTTGACTAAGAAAGGTGTAAATTCGAGTGGGGGGTTGCTCAAGATATTGCTTTTGATACTTTGAAAAATAAGTTGATTTCGGCTCCATTATTGATGCTACCAAATTTTAATAAACAATTTGAAATTGAATGTGATGCTAGTGGCATAGGTATTGGAGGAGTGTTAATGCAAGATAAGAAACCAATTGCTTATTTTCAGAAAAATTACATGGAGCACAATTGAATAATTCTGTCTATGATAAAGAATTGTATGCACTTGTTAGAGTCCTTGAGGTTTGGAAACATTATTTGTGGCCAAAGGAATTTATTATACATTCTGATCATGAGGCATTGAAATTTTTAAAGAATCAATCCAATCTTAATAAGAGACATGCTAAATGGGTAGAATTTATTGAATCTTTCCATACATTATTAAACACAAGAAAGGATAGATAATGTGGTAGCTGATGCTTTGTCTAGGAAAAAATATGCTACTCACTAAATTGGATGTTCAAGTTTCGGGTTTGCAAGAATTAAAGCCACTATATGCTCAAGATAGAGAATTTTCTACACCCTATAGTAAATGTTCTAATGTGAAGGCTTGGGATAAGTATCATATACATGATGGATTTTTGTTTAGAGCTAACAAACTATGTATTCCCGAGTGTTCTTTGCGTTTGATGTTATTACAGGAATCACATAGTGGTGGATTGATGGGTCACTTTGGACGAGAGAAAACATTGCTTATGTTGGCTGAAAATTTCTATTGGGCACATATGAGGAGAGATGTCTATAGATTTGTGCAAAGGTGTATTACATGCCATAAAGCCAAGTCCAAATTGAAGCCCCATGGATTATATACTCCATTGCCAACACCAACTACACCATGGGAAGATTAAGCATGGATTTTGTGTTAGGCTTGCCAAGGACAAAGAGGGACATGACTCAATTGTGGTGGTGGATAGATTTTCCAAGATGTCACACTTCATTGCTTGCCACAAAAGTGATGATGCTTCCCACATTGCTACACTATTTTTCAAGGAGATAGTAAGACTACATGGAGTACCAAAGACAATTTTTTCGGATAGAGATGTGAAATTCATGAGTTACTTTTGGAAAACATTATGGGGGAAGCTTGGAACCAAATTATTGTTTTCTACAACATGTCACCCTCAAACAGATGGACAAACCGAGGTGGTGAATAGAACTTTGTCCAAGCAGCAAGGGTTCCTGTCAATGAACCAAACCGAGAGCATGATGGACTTGGTAAACCAAAATTTATGCTACCTACCTTCAATTTTGATACTGATGATGTTGAAGAGTACCTTATGTGGGAGCTCAAGATGGAAAAATGGAGATGCATGAGTAAGGAGAGAAAAATCAAGCTTGCTTCCTCTAGTTTTGATGGCTATGCTTTGCTATGGTGGGATAATATTACAAGGACAAGGGAAAGAAATAGAGAGCCTGATGTTCTTACTTGGAGGGAGATGAAGCAAGTCATGAGAGATAGGTTTGTGCCCAAGAATTATTTGAGGTCTTTATATGATAAATTGCAACAATTGAAACAAGGTACAAAATCTGTGGATGCTTATTATAGAGAGATGGAGTTGATATTGCAAAGAGCTAGAGTGAGAGAGGATATTGAGCACACTATGCAAAGGTTCCTTTCAGGTTTGCAATTCAAAATTAAGAGCATTGTGAGGCATACACAATATAATGATATGAATGAGTTGTTGCACCAAGCAAGGGAGACAGAAAAACAATTGGCTGAGGAGGCTCTTATGGCTCCAAGGACCTTTTCCTAATAGGTCTTCATTTTCTTCACCACCATTGCCACAACCTACCCCTAGCCGTGGGTTTCCACTACAAAAAGTGAAGGTACTACCTCTATGTCCAAGAGGCAAGCACAACCAGCAGCTAGTGCAAGTGGATCCACTTCTTCTACAGCTCGAAATAGGGACATGAGCTGCCATACATGTGGAGGTAAAGGCCACTTCAAGAGGGATTGTCCAAATAAAAAGATTATGATTATTAATGAGGACAATGGTGAGTATGAGACTGGTGATGATGCTGATCCTTCTCAAGAGCTTATGATGATGATGATGGTCCTCTTAATGCATATCCTTCCACATATCCTACTTTTGTTGCACACCTAGAACATTGAGTATTCTTCCAAGTCCTGAAAGTCAAAGATGCAACTTATTTCAAACAAGAGCAATTGTTGGCCCCCAATTGGCTTGCAAGGTTATTATGATGGGGTAGTTGCAGAAATTTGCAAGCAAAGATTTGTGTGCAAATTGAAGTTGAGATACATTACACATCCTCATCCTTATCATATACAATGGCTTAGTGATAAAGGAGAGATGAAGGTGACCCACATGGTGAGAGTTGAGTTACAAATTGGGCCTTATAAAGACACCATTGAGTGTGATGTGGTGCCCATGTCAGTTTGTCACATGTTGCTTGGGAGGCCTTGGCAATTTGATAGGAGTGTGATACATGATGGGAGAGCAAATACCTATCAACTCAAGTGGAAGGAGAAGGATATAGTGTTGAGACCTATGACACCACAACAAATTGTAAATGAATCTAGACAAAAAATTCCTGAGAGTGTTGAAAAGAAAGAGAGTGAAAATGAGTGTTGTGAGTGAAAATAGGGCATCCAATTAGAGTGTAAAAAAATAATAGTGAGGGAGTGAGCTTATTATGCATGCTAGCTACTAGAGAGGACTTGAGAGAATTTAGGGAGGATCCTACTATGCTTCCTATAGTGCTTATGCACAAGGGAGAAATTTTAGTTTCTAAATGACATGACCCCTATTCCTCTTGGTGTTTCTCATGTGTTGCAGGATTTTTGAGGATGTTTTTCCCAAGGAGGTGCCCTCGGGTTTGCCACCATTGAGGGTATTGAGCACCAATTGATTTGATTCCAGGATCCTCATACCAAACCGAGCTCCCTATAGAACTAATCCCCAAGAAACACAGGAGATTCAAAACAAGTACAAGAGCTTCTTGATAAAGGTTACATTCGGATAAGCCTTTCTCCTTGTGTGTTCCTGTTATTTTAGTGCCTAAAAAATATGGTACATGGCGCATGTGTGGTATTGTAGAGCAATTAACAATATTACTATTCGTTATCGTCATCCTATACCACGGTTGGAAGACATGTTAGATGAATTAAGTGGTAGTGCTATTTTCTCTAAATTGATTTGCGTAGTGGTTACCATCAAATTAGGATGAAAGAGGGGATGAGTGGAAAACGGCTTTTTAAAACAAAATTTGGTTTATATGAGTGGTTAGTTATGCCTTTGGATTGACTAATGCACCTAGTACTTTCATGAGATGAACCATGTTTTGAGAAATTTTAATGGTAAATTTGTGGTAGTCTATTTTGATGATATTCTTATTTATAGCCACAATGAACATGAGCATATTGATCATATTAGACAAGTTTTGCAAGTGCTAAGAGAACATAAATTGTATGGTAATTTGGAAAAGTGCACTTTTGGCAAAGATAAGGTCATATTTCTTGGTTATGTTGTTTCTAAACATGGGATTGAAGTAGATGAATCAAAATTGAAGCTATTAAAAATTGGCCTATCCTACTAATGTGAGTCAAGTAAGAAGTTTTAATGGACTAGCTGGTTTTTATAGAAGATTTGTCAAGATTTAGTACACTTTCTGCACCTTTGATGAACTCACTAAAAAGGGTGTAGAATTTGTGTGGGGAGTTGAACAAGATATTGCTTTTGATGCTATTAAAGAGAAGTTGTTTCGGCCCCTTTGTTAATGCTTCCTAATTTTGACAAACAATTTGAGATTGAGTGTGATGCTAGTGGCATAGGTATTGGAGGAGTGTTAATGCAAGAAAAGAAACCTATTGCCTATTTTTCTGAAAAATTACATGGTGCACAATTGAATTATTCTGTTTATGATAAGGAATTATATGCACTTGTGAGAGTTTTAGAGGTGTGGAAACATTACTTGTGGCCTAAAGAATTTATTATACATAGTGATCATGAAGCATTGAAATTCTTAAAGTGCCAAACAAATTTGAATAAAAGACATGCTAAATGGGTTGAATTTATTGAGTCTTTTCCATACATAATTAAACATAAAAAGGGATTGGACAATGTAGTTGCTGATGCTTTGTCAAGGAAAAACATGTTACTTTCTAATTTAGAGATTAAGGTCTCGGGTTTGGAGGGTATTAGAGAGCTATATGCTAATGATAAGGAATTTTCTATGCCATTTAATAAATGTTCTAATGTTAAGGCATGGGATAAATTTCATATACATGATGGATACTTGTTTAGAGCTAACAAATTATGTATTCCCGAGTGTTCTTTGCGTTTATTCTTATTACAGGAATCTCATCATGGAGGTTTGATGGGACACTTTGGAAGAGAGAAAACATTGCTTATGTTGGCTGAAAATTTTTATTGGGCACATATGAGAAGAGATGTGTATAGATTGGTGCAAAGATGCATTACATGCATTAAGGCAAAATCCAAGTTGAAGCCCCACGGTTTGTACACACCATTGCCATCACCAAGTACACCATGGGAGGATATTAGCATGGATTTCGTGTTAGGTTTGCCAAGAACAAAGAGAGGCCATGATTCCATCTTTGTAGTTGTGGACAGATTTTCCAAGATGGCACACTTCATTGCTTGTCTTAAGAGTGATGATGCTTCTCACATTGCCAATTTGTTCTTTAGAGAAATTGTAAGATTACATGGTGTGCCAAGAACAATTGTTTCTGATAGAGATGTCAAGTTTATGAGCTACTTTTGGAAGACACTATGGGGGAAGCTTGGCACTAAATTATTATTCTCCACTACTTGTCACCCTCAAACTGATGGGCAAACTGAAGTTGTGAATAGGACATTGTCTACATTGTTGAGAAGCATGATCAATAAGAATTTGAGGGAGTGGGAAGATTGTTTGCCACATGTGGAGTTTGCTTATAATAGGGTTGTGCATTCAACCACTAATTTTTGTCCCTTTGAGGTGGTTTATGGATTTCGGCCTACTACACCCCTAGACTTGTTACCACTTCCAATTCAAGAGAGAACTAATATGGATGCATCTAAAAGGGCTGATTTTGTGAGGAAGATGTAACATCCCAAGTATGAAAAATAGCCAGTAGAATGTTTTGCTCTCTGTTATTTTATGTTTTGCATCATGGCATCATGTTCATTGCAATTGTTTTGTTTGTTTTCCATTTGTTTTCCAACTGTTTTCATTTGTTTTCCTTTGTTTTCTATTTGAATTTCAAACCAAAAATTCAAACCTTTTGTTTCATCCTTGTGATGTTACAATTTCTAAAATCATATTTCAAAACAAAACAATCAATTGTTTCCATTAAAGTGTGATTCCAAAACTGTTGTTTTGTTTCTATCAAAAATTCATTTAATATCAAACCCTTTTTCAAATTCAATTAATTTCCAAAACATCAACCCTTTTGAAAGTTATGGGAATGACAAAACCCTTCAATCAATTGTTTCCATTAAATCCCTAAGGTTCAACTATTTAAAATTGTGGTTTTTAATAGTTCACTTAATTCAATTGCCTTTCAAATTCAATTATGATTCTTCCAAACAGCAACCATTTAAAAATTAATGAAACAAAACATTTTTCCAAATCAATTTGTTTCAAATAATCTTAAGGTTTCACACTTTTCAAATGGGTCCTCTTAACAATTCATTTAATAACAAATTCCATTCATTTTTAAACAAATGGCAAATATCAAATAAATTCAAATCTTTTGGAAAATCAAAAGTCACACAATGTTGTTGTAACCCTAAATAAACTATAACCAAATTTTCTAAATTTTGCTAACCTAAACAACTAACATTTTCTATCCTTTTCCAATTCAGCAAAAAAAAAAATAGGACAAAAATAGTAAAAACAGCACAAGGGAGAGGTGAGAGTGGCCCATCCTTTTTTTTTCTCCCCTCAGCCCAACACCACCCCAAGCCCACTTTCCCTTGGCCCATACCCCCTTCTCTGTCGTCATCAACCTCTGTACGATCACCATCTAACACCTCCACGTAGCAGAGACCATGGAGGAACGGTGATCCCCCTCTCCTCCCCTCCTATAAGACCTAGGCCCTAACCCTAGGGTTCCTCTATCTCTCACTCTCCCCTCCTTCTTCCCTCTACCGCCTCCAATCTCTCCTCTTCCTCTCTCTTCTCCCTGCAACCTCCTCTGAACCCTTACAGTTTCTGAACCTGTACCTCACCCGAAGCCCCACCTTCCTCCGGCGAGCGCCGCCGCCCTGGTCACCGTCGGACCGTGCCGAGGCCGGGAATGGAACTAGGGAGGTTCCCTCTCCGTCCTCGCTGCCTCAGCCGGCCCGGAGGAGCCCCGGATGCGCCGCCCCGTCGCCTCCCGTCGCCGGCCAACCCCTGCTGCGTCTCCCTGCTCCGCCCGCTGTCCCCATCGAGGAACTCGAGGTGAGCAGCGCCCCCACCTTCCCCTTCCTTCCTCTCGCCTCCCTCCTCTCCCGAGCACCGCACCTCCACCTCGCAGCGCCCCCCCACGGTTGGTTCCCCTGCCGGCGAGCAGCAGCCATCGCTAGCCCTTTCCCTGTCGAGGTACAGATGCCGTACCTGTTCGGTTTAGTTAAAATTCAGTTATCCCGCGAGCCAACACCTCATACACCCACTGTCCCCCCTTCTATCAACAACAGCAGCTCCACCCCACTGGTCAACACCCCTTGCGCCTAACCCACAGGTGCTGGTTTCGATCCCCCCTCACCCCAGCTTTTATTCCACCTTTTATTCTCTGTTTTCTTTTTCTGCCAGAATTTCAGCAAACCAGATCTGAACCATTACTTCTAAATTCCATATAAAATTGAATATCACTCCAATTTGAACAATTCAAAATCCTGTGAACTCATAATTTTGTGCTCCTTCTAGTAATGCCAAGTTTGCATCATGTTTCTGTAACAATTTTAGCACTAATTAATTAATTACTGAAAATGCAATAAAATTTGGAAACTTTGGAATTTCATAACTTTAATTCTACTCATCCAATTTTAACAAACTTGGACTCTAAAAATGTGTCTTAACAAACTCTACACATTGGTATTTTATTTGGGCACAATTGAACTAATTTTGAGCATGTTTTCTTCTGTTTACTAAAAAGGGCAGAATAAGAATGATTATGGAAAATTGCATAATAAATTCAATAATCACCCTAAAATTATGTTTGATAGCTCTAAATGTTCAATGAAACATTTGCTACATGTTTTCACCCTTTTCCATGCAATTTGTTGCTGTTTTGAATATTTTAAATTGGTGCAATATTTGAAATCTTGTTTAATTCATTTAATTTTGCAAAAACCATAACTTGGGCATAAAAATTCCAATTTCAACAAACTAAACATGTTTTCCAATCAACTTTTCATGTACTTTCCAACTATAAATTTTGTTTGTTGTTTTGAATAATTTAAATTGCTTAAAACAACTGTTTCTTGTTTATTGCATTTAAAATTGCCAAAATAATAACTTGCTCATTTTAAATCCAATTTCAACAAATGAAATATATTTTCCATGCAAAATTAAACCACCTTTACAAATATAAAATTTGTTCCATGTTTTGAATAATTAAAATTGGTTAAATGATTTAAACCTTGTTTAAATCATTTAATATTGTTAAATTCATAACTTGGTTAACTTAATTTCCTTTGGGACATATAAAATATGTTTTCAAACCATAAAAGCATAACATTTTCAAATATGAACTTCATCTAATGTTTTGAACAAATAAAAACTCAAATAAGTTCATGTTTGAGTTAAATTCATTTAATCCTTGCTTAAACTTGTTTAATTCATAAATAATTTATTTGAAATCCTTTTTCAACAAGTGAAACATGTATTCCATCTAAAATTGTGTGTTATTTCCAAATATGAACTTTGTTATTTAATTTGAACAATTAAACTTGATGAAAACAACAAATGCTTGAGTGACACCTTTAAGGAACCAAAATTTCATAACTTAATAAATAAAATTCCTAAATTGTAAAACCTTATTTCCATTTGGTTCTATTGTTGTTATTTTGTTGTTTTCTTCATCCATGCATCATGCTAATCCACTTTCACATGTTGCTTAGTTGTAAAACAATTAACTCAACCATAATTCATGGGCTTTTGATATGCAATCCAATTGCATGTGGGTCCATTTAATCATGTTGTTATCTTGTCAACTAGTTTATTTTGATGCATCAATTAAATGGTCATGCATCATCCCATGTTTGTGCACTATGCCATGATATTGATTGTTTATCTTTCTGTATTGTTTGTTTGCTTCTTCTCGGATAAACGACGACGTTGAGACCGACGATACTTACGACACCCCTTCTAAGGAGTTAGCTCAGTACCAGGCTACTAGGTTTGCAGGCAAGTATTCACTCACATGAACCATCGTGTTCCTTTCAACCCTGGTTACCGATACTTTCCGTTGTCTATTCTGCTAGCCCTAGTAATAGTTGTTTCTGTTACGAACCTATCACATGAATCCCTCAACCCTGATATTGCCTCACCTCCACTCCTATAACCCCGTTGTTTGAGCCCGTGTCTTACTAGCATGCTTAGGTTGTTTTGCTCGAGTCTGTTACCCGTTACTTTCTGTTACTATATTTCTATTATGTTCTGGGGGCTCGATGTTTAATCAATCAATCATGCTAATGTTATTGTTAAATAATAATTTGATGATAAGGCACCGGCAGGAGGCCCTGTGTGGTTTTGAGGCCTGCTAGTGTCGACCCTAATAGGAAAAGGGTCTTGTCTACTGATCCATGATGAGCGCACTAACCGCATGTGGGAAGCGAGTATGGGCGCCCCCCTCAATTTGATTCGATTCGCATCTCGTCCAAATCGCCTCATTTAGTTCGTGTTTTCCATTTGCCGCATGCATGTTTTTGCGAGCCCAGGCCAGGGTGGAACTTTCGTAGTCGGCATATAGGGGGACACGTTCTTAGAGTGCTATGAGGGTCCATTTTCTTCTGGGCTCAATTAGTCGTGCGCCCAAGGTGCTTTGGGCTTGATGCGAAGAAGAGTTGAGTTGTGTTGAGTGTCCCGCTTGGTGGAAGGGCCTTTCCATCTGGCGGGTTATTCATGCGTGTACGGCCAAATTGGTGCAACCCTGCAGGGATAATCTTCTCGAGAAGCCGTGTTTTCCGCGGTTATGGACTACTTGGTGAAAGTACTGGCTAACAAGTACTCAGGACAACTTAAACCTAATGATTAACAACCTTACACCCAATGATTAACAACTTGACTAGTAATAGTCTTATGGACACAATAATTTGAACCATCATTAATCCAACTGTGTGAGTTATCCTCGGATTGCTTCTTTGGATAAGGGGCGAGATCCAGGATGGGTTTGTTTGGAATTAGTTGATAGGTTGGTTACGATACGCGATCTTATCTCCTTTCTGTTGGCCGGAAGTTGTAGTATGTTCTATAGTTGGTTAGAGCAGCCAGTTGCAGCATCTTTTATATCCCCTTCCTTCCGTTAAACCCAAAGCATCTGTGCTTGGTGTTGACGGGTTACACTTTTGTGAACTGTGAGTCTTGCTTGCCAGTACGTTTATGTACTGACCCCTTTGGGGCTGTGGTTTCCACAGACGACGTTCCCGAAGATCTACATGGTGGCTACGTGGAGTATGACGAGGCTGCTGACGAGTAGATAGCGGACCCGGGCAGGATCCGAGACTTCGTGGATGGGCTCCGTCTTTTCGTTTCCGGCCTCTTAGGCCTATTTGGTTCTTGTCTGTACTCAGACATGTTGAATGCTTCCGCTGTGATGTAATGATGTATTGTTGGGACATGTGTCCTCAGAATGATTGTATTTGCTATCTCTGCTCTAGTAAAAGCTATTTGCAACTTATTTCAATCTTTTGTGTCGTAGAGATCTGTTGTGATATCAGTAATTCAACGCCGTTGACATACCATGTGTGTATGTTTTGAAGTACGTCAATGGAAGTATCTTGATTTCTATGGGATAGTTTACGTCGACGATGAACAGATAGGGGCTGGTTGTCACACATACGTGTGTTGGCCTACTCATAAGAGGACGCGGGTGCCGGTAAGCCCCGTAATCCAATCTACTACTGTTCAACGGAACGGCGAGTATCCTTTAGAAGTCCGGGTGCGACAGAAGATACATGAGAAGACAATGGATGCTATTGAGAAGAAAGGGAAATATGTAGCTCAAAAGAGAAATCAAAAGAGGAAGGAAGTTATTTTTCAAGAGGGAGATTTAGTATGGGTGCACTTTCGGAAGGATAGGTTCCCTAAGCTAAGGAAATCAAAATTATTACCAAGAGGTGCTGGTCCTTACAAAGTGATTGCAAAAATAAATGACAATGCCTACAAGATAGATCTTCCAATTGATGAGTTTGGAGTGAGTAATTCCTTCAATGTTGCTGATTTGACACCATATCATGGTGATGACCTTGATGAGGACATCAAGGCTTTTCAAGGAGG